>APFE031429239.1:9259-135841 GCA_000404065.3 Pinus taeda | reverse complement strand
TATAATATTAATTATCTAAAATTCCAAACTATCGACTTCCTAATTAAAAACACAAAACATAACCCCTTAAAAAAAAAAAAAATTAAGATAGAGAACAAGAAAATATGAATAAGATGAAGACTTCAAAAACTATCAAATTTAGAAAATAATTTTTCACATTTCACACACTAGAAAATTAAAAGTCAAAAAATAGGTCTTTTAAAAAAAAGGTGTGATGCAGAATACTTATTTTTTAAAATCAGCATGAAAATCACTACCATTCTAAAACTTGATTTCATCCTTGAACATGAAAAAAAATTAAAGTTCCAAAAACCATGTTCTAAAAAAAACATGTGTATTATGCATCACCACTTTTGAAAATCGGGTCATTTTTTTGCTATCTCTACGAAACGGGTAACAGTATTAGTTCCCGTTTCAAAGTTTACATTGTTTGATGCCACATGTGTGAATTGGCCTCATCACACTCACAAAACTTGAAGAAGTAACTGCGCAATCCTCAAGGAAAGAATTCCTTCTGCATGCAAGAGATATTCACAATGGAATATTCTAGCAATTAATAGTAAATTGTCCCTCCATATGATCTCAACTCAGTCTCTATCTGAACTGACATCCATGAGTTATTTATGAGATAATATTCTGTTATCTGAAGTGCAATAGTTACATGCATGCATGCATTAACTAACTGAACTCACAACTAATTCAACAAAATGTGTGAATTAATCTAACTGGACTTGACTCAGTTAACTGAGCCAACTAATTACAACTCAAATTACAACTCATCCTTATCTCTTTAACTGATGGATAAATTCCTCAATTAATGGAGAAACTGTTGCATGTCCCCACATAGACTTCATGTTTGATTTTATACAACTAATTAACTCAATATGAATTAATTAATTATATTACAAACCACTGCTAAGATCAAATTCAAATTTTACTTCTCTATTTTATTTCAAGGACTAAATAAAATAGGAAGGTATACCGAAATGCTATTTAGCATTTCTTGTTGCTATTTTCGACACTCCCTCTCAACAAGAAAGGGATTATCAGTAACCCCAATCCTGTCTCTGTGGAACTCGAACTTGCATTTTGGCAATGCCTTCATCAAAATATCTGCATCCTATTCCTCGGTCGAAACATACAGCAACAACATGATCCTCTTGACCACAGTCTCGAAGATGGTGATATTGGATATCAATGTGCTTGGACCTGTCATGAAAAACTGGATTCTCTGAGAGTTTGATACAACTCTGGTTATCGCAGTAGATCATTGTAGGATCCATCCTCTGACCAAACAATCCCTCTAGAATCTTCCGCATACAAATGGCCTCACATGCAGCCTGACTAATAGCCATATATTCAGCCTCTGCAGAGCTAAGTGCAACTAATCTCTGTTTCTTGTTGTACTAGGAAACCACGGCTAAACCAAGGTTGAAGATTCCTCCAGAAGTGCTATTCCAGTCCGATGGACTCCCTGCCCAATCGACATCTGTGAAGCCTTGAAGCTTCACTCCCTTTGTTTGTTTGTACCACAATCCAAACTGAGATTTGCCTCTAAGTTATCTCAGCACATGCTTCGCTGCTTTCCAAAACAGCTTGGTAGGCTGAACCATAGCTTGACTCAGCTGGTTCACTGCAAAGCATAAGTTGGGTCGTGTGTTCACTAGATACATAAGTGAACCCACCAGTTGTCGATAAACAGTAGCAGCTACTACCTCACTTGAACTAGCATCCTCCCTCCAATTCCCAGCTAGAGGAGTCTACATGGGCTTGCACTTCTCCATGTGAAAGTGCCTGAGTATCCCATTGGCATACTTGCCTTGAGACACAAATACTTCACCATCTTTCTACCACACCTCCATGCCTAGAAAGTAGTGCATAGGACCCATGTCTTTCATTTATAACTCTCTTGCAAGGTCCTTCTTGCAAGACTGTATCAGCTGATCATCACCTATCAAAATCAGATCATCAACATAAAGAACAATGATCAATGGTTTACCTTCTACCATGATGTGGTAAAGGATCACATCTGCTTCATCCTTGGTGAAACCCAACCTAGTGAAATAGTTGTCAATCTTGGTGTACTAAGCATGGGTTGCTTGCTTCAGCCCATACAAAGCCCTCTTGAGTCTGCACACATGTGACTCACGATCGAAGGTCTCGAAACCTTCTGACTGCCCAATGTACACCTCCTCCTCAATCTTCCCATTGAGGAATGTTGTCTTCACGTCCATTTGGTAAATCTTCCACCCCATTTGAGCTGATAGTGCTAATATCGATCTAATTGATGAGTACCTTGCTACGGGAGAAAAAGTCTCATCGAAGTCGATCCCTTTGACCTGTGAGAAACCCTGGGCAACAAACCTTGCCTTATGTTTCTCAACACTGCCATCAGTTGCCTGCTTTACCTTGTAAAGCCATCTGGAACTCACCATTGACTTACCCTAATGTCTCGGGACAACATCCCACACACTGTTCTGAATGATAGAGTCGTAGTCCTCTACCATTACATCAACCCAGACTGGTTGTTGCACTGCCTCCTCGAATCAAGAAGGTTCGGTATCTACACACTCCCCAACTAGGGCCATGTAACTAGTGTATTTCTCAGGCAACCTCCTCTGTCTACACTGAGAAGATGGTTGTCCCACATTCTCCCACACATCCAGCATCAACCTGTTAGCTTCCCTTGAGCGTTCCCGCCCATCTCTGGAAGTATCAGCATGAGTGGATGTCTCCACTCCCGAATCCTCTGCATGCAGCTCTTTCGCATCAATCTGAGGCTCCTCCTCCTTAGGAACTAAAATTTCCTCCTCTACATGCAACTTGATCTCCCTCTCAAGTGATAATCACATGGCTTTCTGCTCATTGAACTTTAGATCCCTGCATACCACAGTCCTCTTAGTGAAAGGCAAGTGCACCCGATAGTTGTGGGGTGTTTCCATGTACCCCACAAGTATTCCCAACTCAGCTGTTGGGTATAGCTTCTTCTTGGCATCTTTGGTCACATGATAGTAAATTGATGACCCAAAGATTCAGAAGTGACTTACATCAGATCGCTTCCCGGAAAAGGCCTCCATAGGTGTCTTCATTCCCAACATACAGTGCAAGCTTCTATTCTACAAGTATACTACTGTATTGCATGCCTCAACCCACAAATGCAGTGGTAGGCTTTGGTCATGCAACATCGCTCGAGCTGCTCCCACAGTTGATCTTTTCTTCCTTTCAGCCACCCCATTCTGTTGTGGGTTATGGGGTGCCGTTAATTCCCATTTAATTCCTTCTGTAGCACAAAAGTCTTTAAACTGTTGGGAGACATACTCTCCACCATTGTCGCTACGCAAGGCTTTTATTTTCTTTCCAGATTCTTTCTCTGCCAAGGCTTTAAACTCACAAAACCTCAAGAAGGTCTAATCCTTGTTTTGCATAAAGTAGATCCAGCATCTACGAGAAAAATCATCAATAGAAATAACATAGTACCTTTGTTTAGTGATGGAAGCTGTAGAGAATGGTCCAAAAAGATTTGAGTGAACTCGCTCCAGGATTTATCCAGCTCTACTGTCTCGATGCGGAAAGGAAGATTTCACATACTAACCCAAGGTACAACCTTTGCATGTATTCGTCTGCTCAAGTTTTCCCTTGGGTAATCCAGTAGAAATCTATTGCATGATCTTCAAGGCTCCATGGTGCAAGTGGCTCAGTCTTCTATGCCATAGCTTGCCAACAACTTGGCTCTACACCATCTCGACTTTGGAACTCAATGCATCACATTCATCTACCTCCAGCTTGTAGAGATTTTGTACTCGAATCCCAATTTGCTTTGTCTGTCCAGTACCGATATGCCTCAGGAATACCTTTCCTCTACTAAAGACTACATCATAGCCTTTATCTTCTAGCATACCGACATACACAAGATTCTTCTTCAGACTTGGTACATACTTTACATCAGTCAAGGTGAGGGGAGCTCCATGCTCCCTTTGAAACACAACCGTACCTTCACCTGAAACATGGTACTTTCCATCATCACCCATCTCGATCCAAATCTGGAGATCCTTCTCCTTTAAGGTACTAAAAGGATTCTTATCACCTGACATGTGGAATGAAGCTCCATTGTCGAGGTACCACACACATCCCACCATGGATGAAACCATGCATTCGATAAGCAAGAAATCCAGCTCAAACTCTAAGGCCAGTGCCTCACCATCAGATCCCTTCGAGGAACCCTTCTTGGATTTCTTCTGTGGACAATTCATAGCATAATGGCCCAATTCATGACAATGAAAGCATCGTACTTTCAATTTGTCAATATTCTTCCCACCATGGGAAGAACCGGATTTGGGATGGGACGCCTTCCCTTTCCCTTTCCTCGCCTTACTCGCTAAGGCTAGATTTTCCTTATCATCTTGATTCAATGAGGAGCCATCTCTAGTGCTTCTTCTTATCTCCTCCTGCATCAGATCCGACAAAAGTCATTCCCAATTTGGCAGTTTTTCTCTTCCATTAACCGAGTCTTGGTAGCTATGCTAGCTCTTAGGAAGACTGAGGAGTGCAAGACTCACCATGTCATCATCAGTGGTCGTGATCCCTACACTTCCAAGCTCATCCCTACAGGTGGTGAGCTTGTTTAGATATGTAGAGATTGTGTCACCCTTTTCACACTTGATCTTTCGAAGCTTGTCTTTCAGTGACAGCTTCCTCTGATCACTGCTATTCTGATATAGATCTTTCAATGTTTTCCACATCGAAAACGTTGTCTCCTTCCTATGGAGGATTGAGACAATGTGGTCTCGAACTCCCTCCAGGAGGATTCTCCTTGCTCTAGCCACAAATTTCTTCCATTCCGCCAATTGAGTAGCATCAGTCGGCTTGGGGACTTCTTGATCAATGAAGTCCTTTAGATCATTATCCTCTAATACTACTTCCATGCGATCCTTCCAGGCTATATAACTCTAGTTGCCATCAAGGGCATACTTGAGCCTTAAACCACTGAACGCCATTGGTGAAATTGAGATGTGATCAGAACTCGATTTCTATATTCAGGAACCTAAACTTTGAAATTCTCCCTTCTTATATACTGTTCTTCGCCTTGATAACCTTTGCTCCAATACCATGTAGAAATTCTCACTGTAGATCAACATATTATGCAATAGACTAAAGCAAAATACAAGATCTAATTCTACATCAAACTTTGCGGAAGCTTAATCAAATTGTGCAAGATAAATGAGAACACATATAACTGAGAATGAGAAATCAATCACACATAACACAGAAGAAATAAACTGGGGAAAGCCTCGGCCTAAAACCCCAATATCTATATTATCATACAAGTGGAAATCTTGTTCAAGTTATGAAAAGAATCATCTCTCAAGCTATCCTGCTCTCTCTACAATCAAACAATACAACTCACAGACTGAATAGACATTGTATGTGTCCTCCTCAAGCCCTCCAAGCCTCCTATTTCCTTGCGCAATTTTTCTTGGGGTCCAGTGATGCCATAGTGTGAATTGGCCTCATCACACTCAGAAAACCTAAATAAGTAAATGCGCAATCCTCAAGGAAAGAATTCCTTCTGCATGCAACAGATATTCACAATGGAATATTCTAGCAACTGATAGTACACTATCCCTCCATCTGATCTGAACTGGGTCTCTGTCTGAACTGACATGCATGAGTTATTTATGAGAGAATATTCAGTTATCTGAAGTGCAGTAGTTACATGCATGCATGCATTAACTAATGGAACTCACAATTACTTAAACAAACTATTTGAATTAATCTAACTGGACTTGACTCAGTTAACTGAACCAACTAATTACAACTCAAATTACAACTCATCCTTATCTCTTTAATTGATGGATAAATTCCTCAATTAATGGAGAAACTGTTGCATGTCCCCATACAGATTTCATGTTTGATTTTCTACAACTAATTAACTCAAGATGAATTAATTAATTATTTTACAAACAACTACTAAAATCAAATTCGAATTTTACTTCTCTATTTTAGTCCAAGGACTAACTAAAATAGGAAGGTATCCTGAAATGCTATTTATAGCAGTGCTAAATTTAACACTTGTATATTTAGCATTTCTTGTTGCTATTTTCAACAGAAGGCTTCCAATTCTAAGAGAGAAACCAAGGCAATGGATGTAGTTCCATGATCAAAGTCAGTTCTAGGTGGTAGAAGTACCACCCTCACTAAGAGGGAATGTTGATGTTCATATCTCGAGAAAGTGCTCCTACACAAGAATAAGTGTCACCTAAGATCTCCTTAGAACACTTTCTCTTGTGTAAGAAATTTGCATTTGTAACTTCTCCTGAGTGAGACTTAGGAGAAGCACATAATTATTGTGTTGGCTTATTGAGATAAAATAAACTACTTTAGTAAATATATTTTAATATCATCCCTTGATCTCAAGTGAGACAATATCTAATATCAACCATCAATCAATTTATACAATAGGGTTATGGATTTAGCTCAATGTAAAGTTATAAAAGAAACACCGGGGAGAAATAAAAGACACCCTATATCAACACAAGATTGAGAGAAGCATCTCAATGAGTGTGTTGGTTCCAAGGAAGGGGAAATAAGGAGATATAGATCAACCAAATAAGGTGTGATCAATTGTATCACATCCAATGTTGTATGTGTTTCCTCAGTTGGGCCATTTTCCAAAGAAGGGGTCCCAAGTAAGTTCTAAAGAATTTTTAATGAAGAACACTAATTGTGCATAATTTGTTGTGTCAATTTTGTGATTGATATTGGTAAATTTTCTTTCCATTTAATTTATTTTATTAACACCATAACTATTATTTTTATTCAATAGACATAATTATACTTGAAATTGATTTCCATATTGCTAGGGTAAGAAAATTAACATTCATCATAAATTACTAGGTTTAGAGCATATGTTAAAGTGCACAATGGAGTGTTAAACTAGTTTTATCTCTCAACTATAATTTACTTCACTAAATCCCCAAAATGAGCAATAAAAAATAGAAGTTGAGGAAAGTCTTATGGAATGATTTCCATTGTTTTCTCAGTCGTGGTATCCATACCATCATAACCCTCTACCAAGACCAAGTTTTCTATTTTGAAACTTTAGAGAAGCTCAAATGCAAGGGTTGAACTTGAGCAACAATTGTATCTTGCTCCACCAATCCTCATTAGGACATAATATATGCACCATGGCTCCCAAATTTGAATTTTACTGTGTCTTCTCAGCCCAAATTTGAATCACCACCATATAAATTAATGTTTACTTTAACGCAACAAGGTGGCCCAACATGATAAAATTTTGAGACATATCTTGCTTCAACAACATTCAACAACTCTAATTTGGAGTATTCACGAAATATTGCTTGAGACTAGTGGTGGTTGGTGATGAATTTAACTATATCTATTACTTTTCCTATGAATTCCTTAATCCATGGAACTTTATTTTCAAATTCATATTATGGACAATGTAAGGAGTCAATAAAATGTGATCATATTTTCCCTTTATAGTCAACTCTGTAGCTTTGGAAACTAATGCATTATCTATGACAACTTGTGTTATCATCCAAAAAAAGATTATCTAGCCATTTCATACTAGGTGTATCAAAATACACCATGTATGATCCATTTTACCATGGTAAATTCACTTTCACCATCATAAATAATTTAGTAAACTATTTTTATTAAATCACTTCTGATTCAAATTCAAAAACCCCATGACAATAATTGAATAAATCATTATTTATTTAATTTTCTCTATAAATAATTATTTGATAATTATTTCTTCATGAATTTTGACTCAATCATCTTGGAATATTTAAACAAATCACTATTTATTTATTATTCCTTATTTATTCCATATTTCCTTATGAGATAATTATTAAACCACTATTTAATAATTATTTATTTGTTCATTCTCACAAAGTGATTAATAAATCATTTTTATTTTCTAATTACTTCAATCACTTTCTAAATAAAGATATTTAACCATTTGGAATACCTTTTCTGTCTCAAAAAATCTAATAAATTATTCTCAACAGTTATATTTTAATTTTTGTCAATAATACATTATTATTTTCCAATTCCTAATTTAGCTCCATACTTTGTTATAAATAAGAGAGTTTTCCATTCATTCTTGACCATGATCATTATCATCGTCACCATTATCATCTCACAACATTTGAGCTCTCACTTGATTTCCATCTTGCTTTTGGGTTTTTTGCATATTGAGAGAGAGAAACAAATTGTTGAAGTAGAAGGACATCAAAAGGACCCTTCCCACAAAGGGGGATCTACAGGCCCATGTTGTAAATCTTCCTAACCATTTATTTTAATAGAATGATTATTGATTTGAAGTTTTCCATTGGGTTGTTGCACTTTCATTTACTACTATTATATGTTTTGGGCTTGCATCATATATTTTCCTGCATGGTTTTCTCACATTTCATTGTAGGTATGAAGCATAGAAGCGACCATCTGTTGCTTTTAGGGTCACTTGTCACTAGTGAATTAAGTGAAGTATTTTTGGTACACTTGCTAATGATTTTCATACTAACAAATGGCGACTCCACTGGTGTAGTAATTCAGAACCTTGGTGACTATTGTTTCAACTACCTGTAGTGTTTTTCTAGCTATTTTTATCCCTCTCACTATTTTTAGATCTCCTTTATTTTTGGAAAAATTTCTATTTATGTTGGGGTTTCGTATCTTTCCGCAGGTCACAGGTACCATCCGCGCAGAAGATGGCACATTTTGGGTCAAATTTGTTGAGTGGGAGAACACTGTTTGGCCTAATAATTATGCCCAAGACATACTTTTCTGTTAAAAAACTGCGTCAACGCACTTTTTAGGTCAGTTTCTACATTTTGTCATTTAAAAAAAAAAAAAAAATCTAAATTTTCCAGTTTTATCGATAGTGTTGCGTGTGTGTCGAGAAGAGTTCCTATTATTTCCTGAGCCACCTCTAGGCCTATATTCAATTAGTAGTTTCTCATTGAGGAAGGAAAAATCCCCCTAGGGTTTAGAGTACACCTCCATCATTTAGGAAGAGACTTGGTGAGTTGAGGAGTTTAGGGTGTAATATTTTCAACCATTGATTTTTAGGGCATTTTCCACTATTTTACAATCCTTTTGGATAAGTGTCTTCAATATTTTACTCCCTTTAGAGTTTAGGGTTGCCTTTTCACCTTAGGATCCCTTTGTCTATCCTGGTTTTCAAAGCTTCTTGCCTATCCTTTTCTAGCTTTTTCACCTCTGATTTTTGCTGGTTTTCTGCACCACTTTCAACAACCTTTTATTTTTAGATCCCAGTCCCTTAGAAATTAGATATTATAGCCATTTAATGTTTCTTCAATTTGCTTGTTTTCCATCTCTTTCTTAGTTGATTGATTTCCTTCTTGGGTGGGTGGTTGTGTGCTTGAATTTTTTTGTTTATTTTACTGACCATTTTCAACATTATTTACATATTTTCAACAACACATGGCATCATAGAACATGCTTAATTAAATCATCCACTTGACACATCATTTTCACACACACACACACACACACTTTAAGTGAATGTAAGCTTGGTTAACAATGCCAAGCCAATACTTGAAACGCTGCACCTTAATAATCCAACTCACATAGATTAAGCCCATTGGGGCACCAGGTGCAAAAAAATATTTGTAGTTAGGTGTAGGATCAATGGGATATGCTTCAAATAACACCCATTTATCACTTACATTGAGACATAGAAAATTTACATATTAGGGAGCTTAAAATCCTTCACCATCCTATGGTCCAAATTCGGAGTGCGTCAGGAACTGATTCAGAGGGGGTTAGGCTAGATCACGGTACGAGCGATTCTCCTTAGGGATACCCAGCTTGTTGGTGGGAATTTTGTGTCATGGTTGATCCCCAAGAAGCTGAAGACTCAACCAACCCTATAGGATGAAGGTAACCTTAGTGCCCAATCTTAGGAAAACACCCTATAGGACTAGTTGTGAGAAAGTACTTCGTCCTCTACCCTACCTTTCTCTAAACAACTCTGCTTGTGGGGGTGAGATTTCTTCATGTAAGAAGACTTTTGGAAGGCTACCTAAAATAGTATATTTATGACTTATTTGAGGATTTAGATCACCTTTATGCTAGAGGTCATTTTTCTTTGATAGGACGTGTTTTCCCGAATTAGAGTAGCATATCATTATAGTTAGTTTACACATGCACCACTACACTAGTGTTTTCTTTTTGTTTGTTACTCTTTTCTCTTATCATCACCCTTTAGTATATTGATTAATATTTATCTTGACACCATTGCACTTGCCAAGCATTTGTTCACAGATACTTCATGGCCTTCACCCATAGTTTCCTCTAGGACATCTTACTCCTCTCCGTCAAGTTAGAGTTCATCCTCCTAGTCCTCTATTGAGTCCCCATACTGACTCTAGCTCTTTAGATTCTTCTAGTTCTTCCTCTGATTATGCATCTTCCCAACCCTCGTACAACCACCATGTCAGGAACCAACATGAGTAGTGGAAACCAAGGTAAGCCCAGAAGTGCAACCTTTACTAGTATGGCCACTAACCCTACCTTGCTTCCTTATATGGTTGGTTTGAGCCTCTCAAATTTCAGCCAGCTCATCAATGAACCTCTTCTCTACAACCCAAAATGGCCTTGTATGCATACCAAGCTTCCTTCCATCATTCCCAGGTTCGGACCTAATCTTGGAGAGACCCCACAAATCATGTTCACTCTTTTCATATGCGGTGTTCATCTAATTCCATTACTAAAGACTCCATTTGTCTTCACCTTTTCAAATGCACCCTAATTGGAGTTACTGCCAAATGGTATGTGGAAAAATTGCATGCCTCCCATTCCACCTTTGAAAATCTTGACAAAACCTTTTCTTTCCTATTTCCAGCTACCTCTCTGATACAACACAGGTACTGAACATTTGGCTTCTTTTCATCAAACTTTCGCCACCTACCTTTTTGACCATGTTAAAGAATGGTGCAGAAGGAGGAGCATGTGTAGAGCCCTTGAGTTGAAGACTATGTATATATGGATTGGGGTTTCTAAGAACTCTTTTAGCCTCCATAGCTAAAGATGTCACCTCTCACTTCCCTCACACTGAGGAAGAATCTCTCTAGATATCCTTAAAATATGATTTGATATATGCCTAGTCAAGTTATGTCTTTATTTTCCTCCTCAATCTACCTCAACCCGGTGCTACTAACACACCAGGGTCATCTTGTAGTGATAATGGTATTTTTAGATCCATTTACCACCCTCAATCATCACCATATCATCAACCTTATATGATTTATGGTTAACCCTAGGGGGGGACGAATTCCGCTTACATCTATCCCCCTCCCGATCCTTGGCGTGTCAACTCTTACCAAGGTACAAGCACTTCATATGCATATCCCCACCTACATCAGTCAATGTTAGTGCCAACTGTTGCTCCACATGGTTATAAAAATGTTGTCGCGAATCCTTACTATCCTTATGCACTGCTTAGCACTCTAGCCTTGTCGGCACCAACACCTCAACCTCCCATGCCTCCTCCACCTCTTCCATCCTAACAACCACCTCTTCAAGGTCAAGTGTATGCCCAATAGTGTATTATGAATCCCTCCAAACCTAAGAGAAGGAATAAGGGGAAGGGTAGTCAGAACCAACAACGTCCACAACCTAGTTCCCCTAAGGGTGACCAGTCTCATCCCACAACCCAACAATAGGGTAGACAACCTAGGAAAAACAAGACTCTTATAACAAATGAACATTGTGCTTGTTGTAAGGTTTATTTTCCATTATAGTAATGAATTTCCCCTTTTACCTCAGATGATCTAAAATGGATCTAGAGTAGACTTCTAAGTCTAAAAATATTCCTCACAGAGGAAAATGAAAGTCAAAGGATGCTCTTAGAAATAGTCTCATTGCATAGATAGCTTCACTCTGAATCTAATGCAATTTGAATGGGCTAAAACAGACTCCAAATGAAGGAGTTATTGTAAAACGAAATTTGCCCAATGTCCTTAGAAAAGGAGGCAATTTCTTATAAAAATGGACTTAAGGGCTCTTAAAGAAAATCGCATCAGAAAAGGTTTAAAGGGAGGACTTAAGAAAAGGTGGAAGGACTCCCTGATAGTGATCTTTGATATATCACAGTCAGAGGAAGGCCTTCATGTGATATCGAAACCCCGGGCCGTTGCGATTGCGGATGCAATATGCCGACATCGGCGATCGGAGATCGGTGATCGGGATCGAAACCATATAAAGGGACGTTGACATATGCGATATTTCAATGAGCAATGATGCCATCACATCTGTACTGTTGGATCACGAGTTTGATCGAACGGTGGAGGATCAATGGTGCATATCGCATTGTTATTGTGTATGTCCATGGATCAGGGCTCCTGCCTATTGCGATTGCGATATGTGATCAAAGTGCAGAACCAATGGGATTATAGGTGCGATTGTATATATTTGGACTTTCAGAAGGAGGGCAATAAATGGTATTTTGGGCGGGCTTCAAGCAGTAAGTGGTATTGGAAGGGCTTCAACTGATTCCATACATCAGCCAACACGTAGCACACCGTAGGAGAGAGAAAACCGCTTTTTCTGGCAGGTAATCTCCGTGCAAGTGGGCCACCCAAAATGGCTGTCAGTTGTTGGATTGGAGATTGTGGATCAGACGGTGGACGATGAACGAGCTGTTTTACGAACCCGAGAGGATTATAAATGTGATTGCATATTATTTGATTTCTGGCTGTAACGCTCATGATGTTGTTTTCGTGAGTTTCATGTGTATTTCCGTTATGTGTTCTAATTCAGGAATGATACAGGAGGAAGGTCGAACGATCAGGTTACCCATGCCTACCGTTACTTTCAATTATAAAACTACTTCTTGTAATGAAATAGTCAATCTTTGATGATGAAGGGGGAATGTAACTGATGTGTTACAAAAAGCATAAAAAACACAGTTAACAAGGGATTTGCAGAGGTCGAGAAATAACACAAAGAGCTTGAGAAAGCCAAAGAAGCCACCAGAAGTTGGGGCAATGGCAAAGGGGTGATTCCTTAGACAGCTTGAGCAAAGCAGAGTCACAGAGGCCAAGAGATAACACAGAGAACCAAGAGCCAGAGCCAAGAGCCAGAGCCAAGAGCCAGAGCCAAGAGCTAGAGTGAGAGCCAAGAGCTAGGGCCAAGAGTGAGAGCCAAGAGCCAGAGCCAAGAGCCAGAGCCAAGAGCCAGAGCTGAGAGTTGAGAGACAAGAGCCAAGAGCCAAGAGCCAGAGCCGAGAGCCAAGAGCCAAGAGCTAAAAGCCAAGAGCCGAGAGCCAAGAGCCGAGAGTTAAGAGCTAAGAGCCGAGAGCCGAGAGCCAAGGAGCCAAACAACCAGGGATAAAGATGGCATTATAAGCCCATTGGTTTAGTTGTAAACCTATGGAGTTGAGTGTGGAACTTGTAAAAGAATTTAAGCCATAATCCCAAAGATTCTAGTTGAGTTTACTAGAGCTCACGGAGATGTAGCCCAAGAGGTTTGGGTGAACTCCTAATTATATTGTTGTTATGTGTATGATGTTTATTTGCTACATTGTTTCACTCTTATATGTTGCATATTAGTTTAATAAAAAAAACTTAGGGAATTTGGTCATTTAAAGACAAACACAGACATACACCCATTTCAAGTTCTTTTAATTCCACAAATTATCAATCATAAGCAAGATCTTGGGAATATATATAAGCTTTGGAGTGGGAGAGGTTCTTGTAGGTAGACAAGAAGCCTTTAGTTCCCCATTTCAGATCATCAGATGCGCTAAGCATGGGAAGCTCAAGTAACTACTTCTCGACAACCTCAGCCCATTACTCCACCTCCTCCCCCTTCTGCATCACAATTGGTTGTGCTTTCAAATATTTTCCTGATCAAGGGTATGTGGCTTCCCAATCCACACATAGTAATGTAGCCCCCAAACCTTCACAATCTACACAAAAAATTACCATATTCTCATGATGAATTCCGAAGAGGTCAACACCGAAAAAGTAAACCTCCAAACTTGGTCGTTCCAATATGAAAAGCCTCCTACAAAGTCAGAGACCAATTCCCAACCCAAAGTTTAAACCGAGCCTCTGTCATTACCAAATGGAACCTTACATATCCCTCTACCTAAAGTCGAGGTTCCCCCAAGATCGGCAAAGGTCCATTACATCGAAATTATTCCTCATCTAAGGTTGCCCATACCTATAACATAGTAGATGACTTGGCATAGTCGCTTTCTACCATGTCAATGTTAGAAGTCCTCCAGACTTAACCATCCCAATGAAAATATCTACTATCTTCTTTGTGTGTTTTGGACCTCTCTAATGATCAAATGGTTGTCTTTGATGTTGATAAATTGGTACATTGTCCCCTTCCTTCATCTATTTCATTTCAAATACTAGTCTCCATAAAAAATGCCATTATCCAATGGTGGATAATATAAAAAGGCACCTCCACCTATGTGATGGATGCTAGTGTTTCGAAGTAACTGGGTTCCCCCGACCTGTCCCCATCCACTATCACTCTTTGTGCTTGGGATGGTCACCCCTCACAACCCCTTAGTTTATATTGCAACTACCCATCACTATTGCTGGAAAGATAATCTTGATTGATATCAAAGTAGTTGATTCCACATTAGATTATAACAGATTGTTGGATCGTAGTTACACCTATGTTATGGTTGTTGTCTCATCTGTTTTCTTTCAAAATATGTGTTTTCCTCACAATGGAAAGATCATCACTATTGATCAGTTGACTTACTATCACCCTCAGTCTCATAACTCTCCTCAAAAAAATATCTCATTGATTATTGGAAATAAGACTATCCCTTCTTTAACCAATGTTTCTCCTAGAGTCTACAAAGGTTCCATGCTGCTTGGGACCTATTATGGCCCACCGCCTACCTGTTCTGAGCTTAACTCTTCAGGTGTGTGCATGCTTCAAGCATCACAGGCCACCAAAAAGCGATCTGGTATGCCTTCAAAGTAACCAACCACTCCGTAACCTCCTACTCCCAACTCAACTCAAACTTTAGAGACAATTCCTCTTGGCCAGTTTCCTTCCACTAGTATCTCTCCTGGTCCTTTCCAACTAGGAATTGTTCCCCCAGTTCTTAACCATACTAGAGCTATTCACCGAAATCATTACCTTTCTAGTCACATACCTTTCTTATTCCCACCACCAAGACTATTTTCTACCCCTGTTATGGCTACGTTGAGTCTTCCTAACATCAATTTAGGGATCCCAGTATGGTACATTGATCCTCCTGTAAAAAATATTCCCAATCAACCCAAACCTTAAAAAACTTTAACTCTAGTTCAACCTATTATTCTCTCCCATTCCTTTGCTTCAGTTCCACAACAACCTCAGTAGGAAGCCACTGTTATTGCAAAAGCATCTAGCGAGGTGAGCAAAGCCCATAAAAAGGGAACCAAAGATAAGGCACCCCAACCAACTCCCACTCCTTTTAAACAGCCAAAGCCTACTCCTCCATGTGCTTTGTGTGATGTTGTTGGGCATGCCACCATTAATTATCCTGAGCTCCATCATATTAAGAATGTGGTCTCCGATACTTTCCTAGACTCTAACATTCCTAAGGTCCATGTCACCTTACCCAAGCCCACCAAGAAAAGAAAATCCTTATGTGCAAATCACCCTTGTGATTTGGGTGATAACTATGGCCATTATTCTAATCACTATCCCCATCTCAAATAATTTTGCAGTACACTTCAAGTGCTTCATGAATTATATGTTTCTCGTAGTGATTCCACTTCACCTTTACTTGTGGGTTCTAACCCCACTACTTTGCTAAAACAAGACGTTTCCCAACCCACCATTATGATTCCCCTTCCTTATGTTGAGATGACAGATAGTTCCACCCCTATTCTCTACCTGTCATCTTCCATAGGATCGATCTGATGGGACTCTCTTAGATTTTCCTATTGTGATTATGTTGAACCCTCTTCGACAAACACTTCGGTCTCAACATCAATAGATATCCCATATACTAGGCATCTCCCCAACCATTTTGACGATGTGCATGTGAACCTTGTTTCTCATGGAGATTCTTTAGGTAGTTCCTCATCATGTGCTCCCTCTTCATCCCATCCTCCCATATTTCACTCTAATGAAGGCATTATGGAGGCCATGACCACCCCCGATTATCCTTGGGAAAATATGCACCATTGTGTGTACTTCCTTCCGCAGCAAACCCATGATCAATATGTTGTGGAGTCCACAAAATTCATCCATGGTTAAGCATTAGGGGAATTTTGAGGTCTAAAATGGGCCTCCTAAGAAAAATATACAACCAAAATAAACTTTATGAGAACCAATAAGATTCAATATGATGATGTCAACTATGGGGGATGATTCACCATTTCAAATTTCAAGCGGGAGTACTCGTTGGATGAAAATTTTAATTCCTCATTCAAGGGGTACCCATGTTGCATACTTCTGATGGACCCTGCTACATGAAAAATGAGAAATACATGAAAAATGTGATTGCAATAACGTTTTCCTTTTATTTCTCATTTTTCGTGTAGAAGAGTCCATCTAAAGTATGCAACATCGGTACTCCTTGGATGAGGAATCAAATTATGCATCTAATGAGTGTTTCCACTTGAAATTTGAGTAAACCCATAGGGAGATAAGTTGAAAATACGAGTTGAAAAAATAGTTTTTCTTTTTTCCCTCTAAAATTTGACGATGTCATCTAACCTTATTTTATTTTATTATTTCCATTATTATTTTACAATTTCCTTAAGAGGCCCATTTTAGACCTCAAAACTCCCCTAATGTTAACTAAATTCAAAAATCCCATTCCTACACCAGATGCTTTCGAACAAGTAAATATGGGTAACATCTCCCTTATCATAAAGATTAAAATTTTGAATAAACCAAGGGTTGAAGAAAATATCACCTTAGGGGCACAATGCACTCCAAAAGAAATTGAAGCTTACACTAAGTTATTCAAATAATTTCGTGATTTGTTCACCTGGTCTTATTCTGAGATGTCCGTATTTGGTTCCACCATTTTTCAACATCACATTGACACATGACCCAATTCCATTCCCACCTTCTAGAAATAAAGGATATAAGGTGATGGGTAAAGGGTAAGTTATATAAGGTGATGAAGATCAAAGTGGTATAAGTGTGTGCAAGCGATACAAATCTTATGAATAGTTAGATTTGAAGAAAATATGCATGTAATGGGTTATTGATGCTTTGCTTGATCTAACCTAAGTATGCACCTGAGAGTTTGATGATGGATGAGATCCAATAGATCTTATATGACAATCACGATTACGAGGGGATTTGATTTGTATTGATATTGTCTTAAAACATGATTTTTTGTGTATGTCGACATCTGGGTATGTCTGGAGTTCTGCGTTGCAACGAAGATTTGATTCTGAATTTGTAGATCTATACATGGGTTGTATAGCCTGCAAGGTGCATACACATGCTAGTGCGATTCTGGTAAGTCGCAAACATGCGGGTTAGTTTCCTAAAAAGCGCGTACACACGGGAAATGCTTTGAAGAAAGCGCGTACAGAAAGTAGGGTTTTGATGAAAATGGTGTCTAATCAGTTTAATTAGTTTTGATGTGCTTCTGTTGTTTGTCAATGAAGTCTTCTTAATTATTTGGGTATAAACAATGATGTGTTGATTATGGATTGATTGATTGAATAATGTTGAAGTTAATTGCTAATTGTGATTGAATATCAGTGAAGTTTTTGTGGTTCTTTTAGAATGTTGTAGTAAATCTGTGTATGATTCAGTGTTTGTTTCAGAGTGACAGTGGTCCAGTTTTCAGGTTTCAGTGGTTGAAGATCTATACACAGGTATGCTTAATGCAAGGCATGTACACATGCAGGTTTTCTACTAAAAAGTAGCGTATATATTTGGCAGAGGGTTGATCAGGTTCTACAATAATAGAATCTGATTTTTGTGATGTGTAGTATGATGTTTAGTATTTTGGTTACAATGATCTAATCATTCTAGTTGATTGGTTGAGTTTTGGTTAATTAATTGATTGGGTTTCAATGATTGGTTTGTTCTCTTGCTTTAGGGATTGGTTGGGTCAATGTTTGAGTTACAGAGATAAGTTTTAGTTTTGACGATTGATTTTGAGCTTAAATGTTGGTAGTGAGTCCAGTCTGAAAATTTTATGAAACGTGGCCTACAAATTATGATGTTGTGTAGCAGGTGGATATAGTACGAAAATTTATGAAACATGGTCCCTAGAGTTGAGGGAGTTGGAGCCTCCTTCCTGTGGTGGCTAGTAAATCAGATTAGGGGGTTGGAGCTCCCTTCTAGTAGGAGTTGGAAAACGGGCGAAGGTTGTAGCCTTCTATAGGTGGGTGACTGCGTACTGGTATGAGTTTACATCAATACAAGATTTAGGGGGTTGAAGCTCCCTTCCAGTAGGATCTAGAGAATGAGCGAAGGTTGTAGCTTATACATGCGGGTGCATGGGTATTGGTATGAGTTTTCTCTAATACAATACTGTAAAACATTTTCTTTATATTAAAAACAAGATAGAGACGACTACAACTGGTGGTTTTTTCATGCATTGGGTTTCCACCTTAAATCCTAGTGCTCAGTGTGTTTCTTATGTGTGATGGTTTATTTGTTCTTACTACACATGGTTATTATCTATCTAATGTTTAATAAAGTATTGATGCACTGGCTCAAGATAAACAGATGATGAATTAACTGAAACATAAGTTTTTTGGATATACATTAGTTGTCTTAAGAATCCATGCAGTAAAGTTGCATACATAAATAATGAAATTAAATTGAAAAGTTTATGATTTGAAAATAATGATTCATCCCCCCCCCCCTTTCTTAGTATTTTCCAACAATTTTATGCCTTGAATGTGTTGTATGAGCACATAAATGCATGATAGAGTGCTTGTATGCATTTCAATGAGAGTGAATCGCAACATAGGTTTAATGGAATTGAAGTTCTCAAATTGATGATTTTTTTTCATTCACCCTATTGAGGTTTCATTGGAAACTATAACCCTAAGATATTCTCCTCGTTTCCTCTATCCATTGTAGAGAGCGTCGTTTCCTTGGCCTATGCTTTAGTGCATTCATTAGTATTCTTTTTTAAATTTGTACAATGTTGATTTTATGTAGTGGTCCCTCTTCATCATCCAATATTTTTCAATGAAATGATTTCCATCCTTTCTGTCATGTTTTCATTTTAGGACCATGCACTCTACATACATGTTATTTCTTAACAAATCAACATAGGATGTTGTATTTTCATGATCTAATGTGTCTCCATTTGAAGCCTCTCCTTTCAAGTATAGATTTATCTAGTAATCCCTTTGTTATGCAACAAGCTCAAAGAACACAAGAAAAGATAGATCAATGACTTAAAAATTGTCCTCTTCGAGGGGGAAACCTCCCTTACATTACATAAATTAACAATTCATGGATGATGCAAGTGTTAATACATCCTTGGTATATATAAGAGTCGAAGGGGTCATAATATAATCAGAGCCTACATAGCAATAATAATGTAAGGGCACGACAATAAAAATAGTGGGCTTCTATGGAGCACAACAATAAACACATAGGGGATACATTGGCACAAAAATAACAATAGGTGGCTACATTAACAATATAAATAAGGGGAATACACTAGTATTATAGGGACCTAACATGCCCCTCTCCTTCAAAAAAAGTATTGTCCTCAATGCTTTAGTAGTTTCAGATGCTTTTGTATAAAATTACCATCCTCCCACGTGGAATATTTAATTGGTAAGGTGTTCCACTTAATGAGGTACTCTAAAATTAATCGATTCCATAGTTGTTGGGTTCTTATTTCTATGATTGCTTTAGGCTCAAATATGATTTTTCCTTCTTCATTAAGTTCTGGAAACACTGTTTTAACTAGAAGCTTGTCACCAATAACCTTATTTAGGCATGAAACATGGAAAATTGGGTGTACTCAAGAAGATGCAGGCAACTCCCATTTGTATGCCATAGTACCAATCTTTTGCAACACTATGTAAGGACCATAGTATTTGGGTGATAATTTATTATCCTTCTTAGCTTTCTTAAGGTATATTTGTTTGTATGGTTGTAGCCGTAAAAATACTCCATCACCTACATCAAAACTTCTTTCATTATGATGTTGATCTACCTATTGTTTCATTCTATTCTACGCTAGAGTGAGTTTATCATTTAAGAGTTGGAGAACTTCTTGTTGATGCTCAATGTGATCTTCCACTGATTGAACCTTAGAATTTTCTCTTAAAGATGATGTGATGGATGGTGGATGATATCCATAAAGTGATATAAATTGGGCCATTATTTCTATTGTATGGAAGTAAGTGTTATACCACCATTTATCTAGAGGAATCCACTTAATGGATTGTATTTGTTTATCAAATACAAGGAATGAAGATATCCTTCCAGACATTTGTTCACTATCTCAATTTTCCCGTCAGATTGATGATGATAAGATGAGCTATGAGATAATTGAGTACCAAGACAAGAAAAATAATTCCTTCCAAAAATTTCCACTGAAAATGGGACCTCTATCACTTACAATAATATTTGAGTTTCCATGTAGCTTTTGAATTGTTTCCATAAATGCAGTAGCAACTATACTGGCTAAATAATGAGATAATGCACAAAAGTGTCCATGCTTCGTAAGTCTATCAATCACCACCATGATGACACTCTTTCCTTCAGACTTGGGTAAACTTCTGATAAAATAAATTAAGCCCTCCTCCCAATGTTGACTTGGAATGGCTAAAGGTTGTAACAGACCCGGGCTTTTAATTGTCTCAACTGTATTTTGTTGGAAAAGATTCCTTATTGACCCTATTGTAAATTTTTAAAAATACTAAGTTCCCTCCTAAGGTGAAGGTGTACAATTCTAAAAAAAAAATTTGCTTCATTCGGGAATTCTTACAAATATGTAACAGATCTTTGTACCATAATGAATCATTTTTCCAGCTACATGTATCAGATGTACAAGGATCTTGTTGCAACTTTTGAATGAGTGTTCACACTTCTTCACCACTCTTCCATTCATACCTTGCTTCGATTATCCAATCAGGTTGGATAATAGAAATGGCACAAAGCAATGCTTCCACATCCTCATCCTATCTTGAGAGTGCATTTGCAACAACAATTTTCTTCAATTTTTTGTATATGATTTCAAAGTCATAACCCAATATCTTTGTGACCCATTTTTATTGCCCTTCTAAAGATAATATTTGTTCCAAAAATTAGTTAAGGCTATCATGATCTACTTTTACCTTGAAGTGTCTTCCCATTACGTAAGGTTTCCATTTCTTTAGTGTGTGTAGTATTTGTAACCACCATGTCCCACAATTACCCACTTCCACTAGTTTGCCCGAGGTAAACATGACTTGAGGGTCACTATGACAAGACTTAACCTAGTATATGACCTTAAGGAAATGGAGTCAACAACTTAAGACATTACTGACTTCCCTCAGGAGCTACAAAACCTCCAGGAGAAACCCAACCCCTCCAAGTGTCCAAACCCTGAGATTACTCTCTTTTTCACTGACCTAGTGCTTGAGTCACTCCCTTGCTAAGGCATGCAAGTGACTATGCCCTTCACCTTCTCTTATAATCTTGCCTCCATGCCATTGTGGACATTTCCAGTCATTTCTATGATAGTGACCTTGAATTCTGATCCACGTTTTCAGGTCCAGGACTTAGGCCTCTGCCCTAGGGCTTGACCTAACCTCTCCCAAATAGCATTGACATTTTGTTAAACACATGGTGAACATTCAACATATAGGTCATGAATGCATATCTAAATCATAGCGATCTGGAAACTTATATGAGATTTAACAAGAAGAGATTATGCCTTCTCACAATAGTTTTCATAACACTAGTTAGGTCATGCATTCATTAACCAGACATTCATTCAGTGAAATGAGATAATATTCATACTTAGATCTGTCAATTAACCATGCTTATAACCGGCATATAACCAGCATATAACTAGATAAATAAAAATGTTAGAACAACCATTTGAGCCACATAAAAACAAGTATATTTACTAATCAAAACAAGAGGAACTTAACTCTTATTAACCATAAGCAAAAAACAACCAAGTCAAGGACTTCCACATACCACCTAACCATATATTGGGCTGAACCAAATCTTTCTTTTAGCCAATCGCCCCCATGTCATGTTCTAAGCATCAATGTGGGATCTCATGGGATAAACCAATCCATAAACACCAAGGGAATCCACTGGATAAACCACCTCCACCCTCACCATACCGTTATCTCACCTAAACCAGTCCTGAGATCACAAAACCAAACCAAGCTTGGATGCCTCATAATTCCTTCATCCCTTGAGAAGTTTTCCTATCTCCACCCACGTGATGAGGGATTTATGAGAAAACCATATCCAACCCCCACCCTTGGGATTTTTCCTCAGATCACCTCACTTGGATCCAAAACCTTCCGTCAATCCATAGCTCATCTAAAATTAATCCCATCATACCATGGCTATATGAAAATGGCAAGGCAAGGATGAAACCACTCTTAAAAACTCGACAAAATCCATGCCACTAACAATAGAGAAACCAAATTACACACAAGCATATTCCACGCATGCCAAAACTAGCTAAGAAACCATACATGCCATATGTTACCTGCAAGTATTCCTACTGGAGCTAGCTAATCCAACCTTTCGTTGCTTTATCCTTGCTTTCTTTTGCTTCCCTTATACTTTCGTTGCATGCGTTATTTCCTTCTCATCATGGTGCTCTTCTCCTCTCTCAAACTAACTCTAAAAGTGAACTGACCAAAGGCTACCAACTGATGCTCTGATGTATTTTTATTATTGTTGCCTCTAATTTATTCATTTTTTGTCTATTTTCCTTCAATTTCCTCCTCACATGCAACTTGTGACCTTTCACCTCCCTTTTCTCCTAATTTCCATTGTTTTCATAAATAAATGCCAATTATTGCCTCTTTTCCTTTTAAAATCTTTTTCCATTTGCTTTTCCAATTTCCCTTCATCCATAAACACACCAAGTGATGCCCACTAGGATATTTTTCCAAACATTAAGCTTGGAATGAGTGTCCCTTAAATTTGGTCTTATCTTTCCTTTATTCACTTTTATTAGATGAAATTTTAATGTGTGGCTGTTACAGACCCCTCTCCCTTGTGGGAACATTGTCCTCAACATTCTATGACACCTACAACCATCAAACTCGTTGAAAATAAAAACATACTTCCCATGGAGCTTTATAACCCAACTCGTTGCAGTATTTACAATGAACAACCTGCTCAAAAGCAAAACCATCATGACAAACATGAAAATATGATAACCATACCACTTAGTAGAGCTTTATAACATAGCTCATTGTGGTATTTACAATAAAAACCATACATTAATATGTACATATACCAAAATTTCTTTGCCTCAACCAGCAAAGAATGAAGGATACATAGCCCACATCTGATCAACCATCTCCCATGTAGCTTCATTGGCCACAAAGTGCTTCTACTGCACTTTAACTTGATCGATTTCTCTATTCCAGAGCATGATTTGTTTCCACTACAATATGCACTGAGGTTCTGAATAATGAGTTATTTCTGCTGCAATATGCACTAAGGTTCCGACTTGAATTCGCCTTCTAGTTCCACCTGCAATACAAACTAATCAATAACATGACCAACATACTTTACATATATTTTAAGCAATGAAACATGGAAAGCATCATGGAATTTCACCGTCGAAGGCAGTGCACATCTATAGTCCACTAGTCCAATCCTCTCAAGGATTTTGAAAGGCCCTCAATACCGTGGTTCTAATGTGGGACAAGATCTAATCCTCAAGGAGGTATTCTTGGGCTTGATGCACAAATATACATTATCCCCAACTTGAAACTCATTAAATTCCTTTTGCTGGTATGCATAACTCTTCTTCATGTCATATGTTGCCTTTAGATTATTCTTTATAACTTGAATTACATGTTCCATGTCTTCCAACATGTCTTGCCTTATCAATAACCTATTCACTAGATCACTCCAACTAATGGGAGTATTACAGCTCCAGCCATACAATGCCTCAAACAAACTCATCCTCAGTGACTCGTAATAATTGTTATTGTACGAAAACTCAACCTATGGAAGGTACTCTTCCCATATCCACTGTTGATACATCACATTGATCCTCAACATATCCTCCAAAATCATTTTGACTCTCTCTGTCTATCCATCTATTTGTGGATGATAAGTTGTACTGAAGCCCAACTCTATCCCCAAACCTACAAACAATGCCTTCCAAAACTTGGAAGTGAACTTAGCATCCATGTCTAACATGATCTTCTTTGGAAGACCATGCAATATCACAATCTCCCTTATGAAAACTTGTGCCATCTCAGTAGCCAAATAAGAAGTCTTTACTATAATGAAGTGAGATACCTTACTCAACCTGTTGACCACAACCATTATAGAATCATGCTACCTTGATTTCCTCGGAAGACCTGTAGCGAAGTCCATGGAAATGACCTCCCATATCCATTCTAGAATTGGAAAAGGCTTAAGAAATCCACCTATATTCTTACACTATTCTTTAACCTACTGAAAATCCAAACATCTAGCCACAAACTATGCCACTTCATTCTTCAAATTAAGCCAATAGTAGAACTTCTTCACTGCTGTCAATGTCTTCTAGTATCTTGGGTCTCTTGAAATAAGGCTTGACATGAAACTCCCTCAATATAAGCTTCTTGATACCACTTTCATCCGACACATATATCTTTTCCCTAAATCTCACCAAGCCATCTTCCATGAGATGATAGTCCACATCCTGATCACATGTACCTTTCTGCTATAACATGTCTCTAAAAGTTCATGTAATTTTCATCCTATTGTCCTACATGTAAGATCTAATCCATTAAATCTATCAGGTATGATCTCTCTGCCGTAACATGGTTCATCTACACTCTCCTGCTTAGCATCTTTAACACTGTTCTCGTTACCCTTGATGTATCTGATCTTAAACTCAAACTCACTGAGAGTTGCCAACCATCTAGATTTCCTCACATTCAAATTCAATTGGCCAAATAGGTACCTCAATCCACTGTAGTCTCTCATTAATACAAACCTCTTGAAAAGAAGATAATGTCTCCACATCTTCAATGCATGGATAATAGTTGCCAACTCAAGATCATGAGTCACATAGTTTTGCTCGTGTTCATTCAGTTTTTTGGACTCATAGCATACCACTTGTCCCTCCTGCATCAAGACTCCACCAAGTCCTCTCTTGTATACATATTTACACACAAAAAACTATTTACTTATATCTGCAATCTTTAGAAATGGTGCATTTGTCAACAACTTCTTCAACTGCTTAAAATTGGTTGCACATTCCTCTGTCCATTCAAATTTTTTCCCTTTACTTTGAAAAGATATAATGGGATCACCAATTTGAGAGAATTTCCTAATGAACCTCCTATAATAACCTGCTAACCTCATGAATGATCTTACCTCATCCACATTTCTATGATTTTCCAATTCCATTATAGCTCTTATCTTTTCTGGATCTACTACTGTGCCTTCCTTGGAAAAAACATGGCCCAAGTAATGCACCTCTGTTTGAAAGAAACTACACTTTCTAAGCTTGGTATACAACTGATGCTCTCATAGCAATCTCAACACTATTGTTAAATACTTGGCATGCTCTTCCTCATTCTTAGAATATATCAACATTTCATCAATAAATACAATAACAAACTTGTCTATATAAGGACACAAAACACTATTCGTCAAGCACATTAAAGTAGTTGTTGCATTATTCAAACCAAATGGAACTTCAACAAACTCATAATTCTCATACCTGGTCTTGAAATCAATGTTGTAGGTGTCCTCTTCTTTGATGTGTACCTGATGATATCCCGATCTCAGATCAATCTTTGATAACACTATTTATCCCTTCAATTGGTCAAACAAGCCATAAATCCTTGACAATGGGTAACTGTTCTTGATTGACACCTTATTCAACATCCTGTAATCAATGCACAACCTGAGAGTACCATCATTCTTCTTCACGAACAATACTCGTGCACACCAAGGTGATACATTTGGTCTAATGTATCCCTTATGAAGTATTTCCTTCAGCTGCAGCTTCCACTCTACTAACTCTGGTGTGCTCATCCTATAAGGTGCCTTTGATGCTCTTACTGCCCCTGGTACCAACTCAATAGAAAGTTCCACTTCTCTGTGAGGAGGTAACTCTGGAATATCTGTTGGAAACACATCCTAAAACTGCTGTAATACAGGGTACCTCTTGAATATTTATGCATCCTCAACATCCTTACCCTTTTCATTAAAGATATGGACTGCAAAAATCACATATCCTTTCCTGCAACTACGCTTAGCCTTCA
The DNA here is from genome assembly GCA_000404065.3 of Pinus taeda. Taxonomy (NCBI): domain Eukaryota; kingdom Viridiplantae; phylum Streptophyta; class Pinopsida; order Pinales; family Pinaceae; genus Pinus; species Pinus taeda. Next base: position 109,415 of record APFE031429239.1, on the reverse strand, counting down.
TAGCTGTAATCATTCTCACTGATGTAGGATTCTTCTTTCCAAGTAAGATTCTCTTTTCTCCATTATCATTAAAGAAATCAATAGCCTTATCATAAAAAATTTACTTTGGTCCTGTGAGGCTACAACAATTCCATACCGAAAAGAATACTATATGATCTCAGTGGCAATACATTCAAATGTGTTGTTGTAAGCATACCATTCAGCTCAAATGTACAATTTGTTACCCAGTGATGAACTCTCTTCTTAGTACCTGTAGCCAACTGCACCAACCAATACTTTGAATGCACTTATTTTATCAAGCCACGCTTATCCACCAGGTTAGGATTAACAAAAATATAATTAGATCTAGGATCAATCAAAATAGAAACAACTCGGCCACAAATCTTACCTTCCATGTCAACAATGTATGCCTCGTGATCTTCCCACTTGTTGTCAACAATCGCATAAATTTGAGGAATGTTATGACCAACATCCCCAGCTGTTTGCGCCTCCTAAGAAATACAGATTTGAGGCCTACCAGCTTGTTACAATGGACAACCCTTCATGTGATGATATTTTCTGCATATCCAACACAGTGACGGTCCCCTACCGTCACCTCTATTTTGTTGCTCTCTAGTCTACGGCCCATGTCCCTTCTCAAATCCATTGAACTCCATGTAACAAATATCATTTTATTTCTCAATTGCATCCTGAGGCCTTCCCCTCTTCAGTACCCACTTCCCTTTAATTTTCTCATTTCCTTTCAAGTCACGCTTAGGCTTAGCTTTGCGCTTTGACTGCTCATAACAATTCTTCAACTTCTAGATGCCCTCTTATTACACAGTAATTTTTCACTCTCCTATCACTTCCCATTCCTGATACCGGAGAACCCTAGGAGTGACTACTATGTTATAGTTTCACCATGAAACATATTCTCTTGCATCCCTTTAAGTTTGAAGAAAGTAGTCCACATTCCCTTCAGAACATTTCCAGAGAATCCTTCTTAAAACCAAGTTTTTAAGATCAACGCTATTTCCCAGTGTCTCACCCGCACCGATGGAAGAGTTTTACACTCTGACCCACACCGATAAATGCTACTGTTAGCCGAATATCTGCGTCGGTATACTTCTGGAAAGTTTCAATAAAAGGAAACAAAGTTTCACATCTAGAAACTTCTAGTGGCGATGTCTTGGATGTTCATTTGGTTGGATGAACTCCATATAAGATTCTTTCCCCCTTAAAATTGGACCTTCTTAAGGAGAGAATACCTTCTTCCCCCTTGAGTGGATCTCATTCTTATCCTCCTCTCCCTATATAAACCACTTCCTCTTACCCTTTTTGGTTAGACAATATAACACATAGTGAAAGTGGTGGAGAGATAGAACCAGCGGCAAAATTCTGAAATCTTTAGCTTTTTATAGAAGAAGATTAGTCTTAGACGACAAAAGACTAGTATTCTGTAGCTAAAGCATGAGGAGAGAGAGTTAGAGCTTGGAATCCCTTTCATGTCAAGATAGAGGAGGAAAACAGTGCTGAAAAGGTGTGTAGTGGGACTTGGATACCGCAAAGGAGATCTCCAATGTCAAGGCTTCGGTTGTATTTCTCTTTGAAGTTTATTTTAACAAAACTAATGGTTTATTTCCTATATCGGGTGTAATATTACATTTGATAGCTTAGAACTCCTTGACCTTTTAAGTAGATTGGGTTTTATTTTATGCTATCATGTTTGCTGTTAATTCTTGCATGTTTGTTTCATGTACTTGAACGAAAGGAACGAAAGGAAGCTAGAGCAAGGAGCAAGATCACCATCAAGTGGATTAGCGTTATACGAGGTAGGCCCTCTTATTCGATTTTAATCTAAGTAAATTACATTAGATTGTCTTTCTTGTGTCTATACCCACACTCTTGGGCTAGAGGGATCATCTTTGTCCGCAAAGAGGATATTCCTACACCACAAATTGGCGACTCAACTAGGGAAATACATCTCCTTTTCATCACTTTGTTTTTTCTATTTGTGTGCCTAGTTTGTTGATTTATGGTATTCTAGATCTGTATTGGACTATTTGAAGGCATACAAAGACTAGCCCACCCTCTAATGTGTTAACTTTGGCCCTGTGTGAAGTTATTTTTTATTTTCTCTTTGAATCCCTTGATCAGTGCTAGTTTCAGACAAACAGTCGCGTCGATCAGCCCAATCAGTGCTAGTTTTAGCCTGACAGTTGTGTCGATTCCCCTTTTCAACGCTAGTTTCAGCCAAAAAGTTGTGTTAGTTTCTGAGTTAAGAAAAAAATCAGAGTTTCTCCTATTCTAGTGCTAGTGTCTCTTGACCCTTAGACTCCCTTTTTCCACACAGAAGTAACTAGGATGCTTTGTTTGTTGGGTTTGATTGATTGATTGAATTGAAGTTTCACTGCTTGATTTTTTGAGTTTTTTGATGGTTTCTATGACCCTAGGGCATCTAGGTCAATTATCGTTCATTTGTTTGTTTACTCATTGTGTCAAGTTTTTGATTTTCTGCTTCATTTAATCCATCTTTCAGTCGCAACATTTTCATTGCTTCTTTTTCAATTCATTGAGTGAAAGAGTCTCGTTTGTTCTCTTATTTTGAGTGTCTCTTTTCTCTTTCCGAGCATAGATTACATTGCTTGGTTTGTCGATTGAAGCATTTATGTATTTGGTTTGTTCGATTTAGGGAAGAAGTTTCTTTTAGTTTCATTTATCATGCTTTGGATTTGATTGATGCTTATTTATTTGGGATTGTGAAAATTTTCATTAAAGTACTTTATGTGAAAGATTCATTTTTCATTTTATGAACAAAAGAACATCATTCTAGTTTACTTAAGCGAAAATATTGCATTAGTACCATTATTGAGAAGCTAGAATTGCATCATCATATTCGTGAGAAATGAAATAAACTTTTTTTTGTTGTTAAAGGAAGATTAAGTGCATTTAGGACATGTATTAGTGAAATATTTAATTCTTTGATTGTTGCATTGATTGTGTGCTCTCTATCCCTCTGTTAGTTTTAACCTTCATCGAAGAAAGATTTCTTTTCTCATACAGCTGCATATAGAAGTTTTCAGACGACATCGTTAGGGCCTTGGAATTGAAACCTAATTCAAGATCAACCATTAAAATTTATTGAATTAACCTAAGGAAGCATTGAAACTTAATTCTCACATTTAGTGGTCTAGGCTAGAGACATGTTCCAACATCTTTAAGCTTAGCAGTTGTTATTCGCTTCGGCATTGGACAATGCTAGTACGGACTTATGCTCCCCATACCGTTGTGCATATAAAGGGAGACCCCACTAGGTTTACAATCCTTTATCCATACGAAGCCTATTCTATCTCCTTGTAAATGTGATACACCAAACACAACATTCTGGGAGATTGCGTGCTCGTACTTTTCGGTTTGCCGGGAGGTATTCTACAGCTCACGGTTACCTAGTAATCCTTTATGCCTAGAGTACCCTGACTAGTCATTTTGATATTTTTGACTCTTTAAATTTAAAATATCATTGAGCACTTGTCCTTTAGATCTATTCAAATCTGAAAGAGACTAGAGTCACCTTTCGTCCTTTTCTCGACTCTTAAAACATGAAAAGGAAAAAATTTGTTTCAGCGTCTTAAAATTAATTTCCCATGAAATATTCCTGGTTAAAGTTATATTCCTATTGTGACCATCAACAACCCCCCTTTTATTAGTGTTAGCAATAACATTAATAAATGGGGACCCTTCCAAAAAATCAAAACTTAGCATTTAATATTGCTTTTTGTTTGAAATAAAACAAGATATCAAAGTGAAACTTGCTAAAACATGTAAAATTACCTTTTTCATACTCCAAGCGCTATATGACCACAAGACCTAAGAAAATGCTTTATAAGTGGAAACTCTTAAATATTAAGTAAACCTTTCACAAAACCCAGTTTTTAACGATAGTGTTGCATCGCAAAAAGGTTATGGCGAGCATCTCTTATATAAAGAACTCCTCGAAAATGCAATATGCAAGAATGCGAGATCTTAAGTCCTATAAGCTTATTGCATCGCAAATTCGAAATTTCACGATGCCACTTTACGTAGCACACTTCAATATTGTGAAATGTGATAGCCTCTCGCAAATCGCATATCGCAGTCGCCCGACAAAACAATGGTTGTTAATGATAATAGGTTTTGCGATATTGTGAAGCAAATCGCAAAATCGCTTTATTGCAGATCTAAGGGCTCAGAGTTCTATGACAGTACTTTTCGTCGTTCGATGCAAAGTTATGAGCATTAAATTTTAGCTTAATGGTCCATTAGTGGTTATTTATTAAAAACGATTTGAATCAGGGTAAAAGGAACATCTCACGCAAGGTGATATCTTTGATATGATTTAAAGAATTAAAGCTTTACCGCCACCTTATTTTTCTATTGATATTTCCTGTATTCACTAGCATCTTAATCCTATCCTTGTTCTTTGCTTGTAATTTTCAGGAGCAGTACACAGAGCATAATACACAACGATATGGGAAAGAAAGGCAAAGCACCTGCATCTGAGAAAACACAAATGACTCCATTATTGACAGACACCACTTGTACCAAGGAAGCAGGGATATCTACCTGGGAAGCCATGTACCGACTAGTAGAAGAGGAAAACCTGAGAATTATGAAGGTTACAGTTACAGCAGATGGACGTGGCTCTTCTGAAGTGTCCCTAACTGAGCTTGCATACTCGTTTCTACATCATATTAAGGCAAGGCTGAAGATACTCCCCTACACTTATATGGTTAAATGGGTCATAAATCATGCAGATATTTTTGATAGAGAGTTCAAGAAGGCCAGTCAACTAGTCCTGGGATCATTTACCCCAAGCAATTTGAGACGCATGTATCACTTGCCAGAGCCTCAGGCTTCCTACAACAAGAAATTTGTAGAAAAATTCGTGAAGGACAAAGAAGATTTCGTGGAGTGCACAAAAAGTTGGTCTGCTAATGAGGAACGACTAAAGAAGGATAAAAATGGTATGTACGCCACTGGCTCTCTTTGCTCTCCTTATTGTTTTACTGCCGCAATGTTGTGTAGATTGTTTGGAAGACCAGACATCAATAAGTTTTCATCAGAGTGGTTACCTCTATTACATGCGGAAACCAATGCCACCATAATCAATTGGGCCCAAATTTTATCAGATAATTTAGCCTCTGCTATTTTAGGATATCGAACTAAAAGAAGTTTTGCTCAGAGGGTTTACCCTCCATTCTTTTTAAGTGCCTACATCATGGATGCCATTTGTTTTGTCTCCGATTTTCCTATCATGGGATGGAAGTTGATAGTGCAACATCCTCTTCCCATTTAGGTTTATCACAAAGAACTGTGGGAATCTAATTTCATCCCACATTTCTACAATATTTGTCATGGAGTGATGCTCCCTATCCATAGAATGCTCTACAACAAATACGCCCCAAGATTCTCCCCAGAAGCTGATGTTGACATTCTCCCTGTGGGAAGGTGGTTCGGGGAGGAGTTATTCACAAACATCAGGGTATTTGGTAGCATTTCTTTGGCTCACGTGCTTCCTTTATATGTCCCCAACAAAATAATGGCCAAATAAATAGCTTACCAAATCTATGGTGTTGGGGGAATGAGCAAAGTACTCAAAGATTCTAAAAAGGCCATTTGGCCTCCATTCCCTGTAGTTTGCAAGGCTTTTTCATTATTTGACTTAGGTCATGCTTTTAAAGAGGATTATAATATGCTATGTTTACAGCTACCAAAGTTCTCGAGGAGGCAGTACGATCCCTTTGGCGTTGTAAATAATTTTACTACAATGGTTAAAGTAAAAGTGTTTACCAATAAAGAAGATTCTTTGGACGATGTCTTTCTGCAAAAGCACACTTTCAGAGAGGTTCTACATATGGCACAAATTTAGTTTGATCAAGAAAAACTTCAAAAGTTTAACAATTACAGAGAAGCCTGATCAATAGGTTTTGTCCCCAAAACAAACTGAAACTCCCACTCCCCTCGCAAAGCCAACAAAGCCACTTGTAGTGGATCTAGAAAAGGAATGGGAGAATTTTAATGAGCCAATCAACACTAAGGAATAGAGTGCAGAGCCATTGAAAAACCTTAGAGAGACTGCCATGGAAATGATAGTAGAAGGGGCTATTAATACTCAAGAGACAGAGCACATTCCTGTTGCTCCGTCATCTGAAGTTGTACTAAAGATAGTGTAGATTCCTCCTCTAGACGTATTTTATAGCCCACAACATAAGGTAATTGTTAGGATACAAAGGAAGAAACAAAAAATAGATGTCATGCTCACTCCAGAGGATGAGCCTCTGGATGTTCTTTGGAAGGATCCAACTATAGACCCATCGGAAAATCTATCTAGGCTTTCTCAGATTGGAGGAGCGTATGCTTCGGCAACAATTGATAAAGTGACAGAAGTTTAGATGTTACTAAAAGAGAAAGAGGATAAGATTTTGTTTTTAGAACAACAACTACAACAACTCAGCATCAGCCAAGAAGTAGAGATACAATTGGTAAAACTCCAGCAACACTTCCAACAAATGCAATTGGATTATCAAAGTAGTCTGGCCAATAAAAAAGAACAATTACAGGCCATGATAGGACTACATAAGGATGATCCTAAGATTGAAGAATTTATCATAGAAGTACTCGCCCTTAATGCCAAACTCTTGCAACAGGAAGAAAAACTCTCGCAATGGAATTCCCATTGTGAAAAGAGTGATAATATTACAAATCAAGTCGTAGATTTACGACTTGATTATGATTCAATTTTTAAGAAGGTTTCTGACTTTTTGAGCTGGCAGAGATCAAAGGAAGGAAAAAGAGCGGAATTGCCCAGAATCGATGAATCTCATAAAGAAATGATATTTGAAAAATGGGATTCCCAGCTTAAAGAAGCAGAGCAGGTGATGGAGGAAGCAGCGACAACAACAAACAACGTCATCAAGTGCATCAATGAAAATCTGCACAAGGCAAATTTGATATCAAAGACCACTCCAAAATTCCTCCCAAAGGCACAACAACTTCAAACAAAGTGGAAACAAACAACAGAGGAAAAGGCTGAGTCAATTAAAGAACAGGTTAAACTGGGACACATATTGGCAGTACCTGGTAAAGCCACATAGCCAATGGATGACCCTGAAATGCCTCATAACCTCCGCCAAGAAGATAGTGCCAACTCTTGCCAATTCTGTATTTGCGGGACAATTAAAAGTTGAAGTCGATCAACTAACACTCTTGAAGCCGATGCTGGATATTTGCAATTTAAAAGAACAGATGCAGGATTTATCATAGATACAGTTTAGTTTTATTTTTAGTTCATTTTTTCTTAAAATGAGGCAGGTCATTTAAACCTCCTCATCTATTTTTGTAATAATTAATTTATAGATTTCGCATAGTATTATTTTAACCCCTCTCATTGCATTGGAGAGGGGTCCAGAATTTTATCAAAAACAATTATTCAGAACATGTAGTTTGCCCCCCACTGAGGAGGTTTTGATAAAATGAATGGAACGAGATTTATTTTTATATGAGTTTGATGTCTACTACTGAAATGAACTTTTGTACTCTTAGTGGATGTTGAGTAATTTGAAGATAAATCTATATCGTTGAAGCTCATGAGTAGAACCTATTACCAATGGTATTTTTATCTCCTAATACTTTTTACTTATTTGCCAAGTGATAAATTATTTTCAGTTATTGATATATGAAAGTCTGAATGTTCAGTTGTCATTATTGCACTTCTGTATGGTGATAACTATTCTTTTTATGCTAAGCATATGAATAACTCTTATGCGATATGTTTATCGTAATTGTTTCAGCTAACTTTTTATACGAAACAATCATTTTTCATGGATTCCTTTCTCGTAGTGATTGAATGATTTTTATTATCAATTGTTGTTAGAAATTATTTTAGATCACATAAGTGAAACGTTACTCTCGGGATAGTTTAAAGTTAGATGTTTTCTTTCATTAGAATAAATTGCACATGTTAGTTAAAAGGTAGATTAGATTTAGAATAAGCATTCACCACATAAACCCAAAAAGAAAAACATCATCCCGTTAGTGCACCCATCATAAACAGATTGGGAAATTGGTCCCATCATCCCCAGTTGGAGCCACTATTCCAAATGGAAAAGGAGCTACATGGTCCAGACCGGGTGGTTATCCCCCTTGTTGTAGACCCAGTTTTTGGGCGTTCAACATAATTGGCACTAGAAGGAGGGCCTGACTGTGAATGGAAAGTAAATCCATATCTTCATGCCCTTCTAAGAGTAAAACTCCCTCACCATCACCTGCAACTTCTCACTCACATTTCGAATCTTCCATCACTAAACCAGAAGTTGAAAAAAAAAATACAGAGCACATTACTGAAATCTCAAACAAGCCAGATAATTCCTCTTCAGATCCCCCTGAGTTACAAACTTTGATTCATAAGTTACAGGTAATTTCTTTATCTAAAGAGGAATCTAAGTTCTCCCAAGGTAGTGTCACTTCTCATCTAACCCCGACTCAACAACTAACTAGAGCACAAAGTGAAAATTTAGGAATCCCACCTGTTGAGTTTCCTTTACCGAGTCGTAAGAAAGCTAGAAAAACACCAGTAAAATCTCAGAGTGAGGTTTTATCATCATCTTCATCTACCATCCCATCCATATCATCGCAGGTTCATTCATCCACCCCACAACTTTAGATCATGGTTCACACTGGTACAGGAGCGACATCCTCCTCTACCCAACCACCTTCATTTACTGCAACATCTTCCACTACTCATATCCCAACGATGGCAGGAAATCCTCCACCAAGGCCGTGGGCCAATCCAGGAGCTGTTAGGATGCCTGCGCCCTTATCGCAGTTACCAGCTCATCCTGAAAAATGGCTCCCAAAGTTCAACCCTGACAATAGCCTATCAGCTGAAGAGCATATAAATAATTTCATGTTGTCCGTCAATCTAAATGGAGTAACAGAGGAGGATGCAGCTGCACGATTATTCCCTTATACTTTAAAAGGAGAAGCAAGATCGTGGTATTTTTCATTACCATCAGGCTCCATTCGTAACTGGGATACATTCCAAGATTAGTTTTGGAGATGACCGATCTACAACGACTTTAATCAATGACCTCTCCATTTTGAAAGTTGAACCAAAAGAACCAATCAAGGATTTTAATTCTCACTTCAATAAATTGTTAAAAAAAATACCAGCAGCATCGAAGCCTAGCAACGAAGTCCAAAATGAATGGTACATTTCCACTTTGCCTTCAAATTCAGCCATCTTTGTAGATAGGACTGCCAAGCCAACATTGGCTGAAAATATGAAAGAAATGATAGCTGTGGAAAAACGTATCCTAGCCGTAGAAAAGAAAAACGTTGTAGATGAAAGAAAGTCTAGAAAGGTCGCTTTTAGAGATGACCCTAAGAAAAAAAAATCAAAAGACCCATTCAAATTGGAAGGGTTACAGAAAGTTTTAAAAACCATGTCTAATGAAATGGTTGATATTAAGAAACAAGTGGCAGAAACCTCTTCCAAGAAACCTTTTAAACCTTTGAGGATAAATCCTTCAACCGATCTGAAACCTCCCAACACTATAAAAAAACGCAGAATTGGAAGGGAAAGAAGAGGAAGTTTCGAATGAGGATCATACTGATGATGAGAAGTTGTAGAACTACAAGGAATGTGGGACTTCATTCTTCTGGATGAAGAAGATCAAGATGCCTTACCAGTTACTACCAAAAGCAGAAATCAACTCGATCTTCCACAATCTAGTTCTAAAGATAAAAATCCAAGCCTGGCTCCTAAAGATAAAAGCACAGGTAAGAAATCCTCACCAAAGACTACTCAGACAAACCCAATCCAATCTGATTCAACAATTCCATTTAAAACACCTATCATTTCCAACGAAATGGAGTATAACATTTTTGAAGACATGAAGAAGACTAGGGCTAACATTACTTTTCATGAGATGAGAAAATTAAAGCATCAACAAAAACTGCTCTTGAAAGATCTGCATGCAGTACCTATTGCGCCTCTACCTGTCACTGTAATCTCACAAGCTACTCATGAAACGGGAAGACCTCCGACTAGTATGTCAAATAAAGTCGATCCAAATGACATTGCTCTAATTGGAGGAAGGTCAAAATACCATACTCCTCCATTCCTCCTTACCTTTGAAGTTTTCAATAAAAATTTGCATAACTGCTTGGTAGACTCTAGTGCTTCATCTAATATTTTGCCTAAGATAGTTTGCGTAAAGTTAAATGTCCAACCTCAAAAGTTTTCAGTACACATAGTACAGCTGGATCGGTCTCAAGTAAAGGTTATCGGCGAGCTCAATCAAGTGACCATAAGGCTTTCATCAAATCCAAAGGTATGTCAAGTCATTGATATACTTGTTGCGGATATTCATGAATTTTAAGGATTAATTCTTAGCAGGGATTGGTCAACGAAGCTTCATGGTTACTTTGTGACCGACTGGTCTCATATGCAGCTCCCTTACAATGGTAAACCAAATCAGATAAAGGTTGAGCGAGAAAGACACCAAAAGTATATAGTAATGGAGTTAGAAGGAGAAAATGAACCTATAGCGTACAACAATAATATAATTGGAAACTATTATGTTGATTCGTTGTTAGGGAATTTCAATTCTCATACTTCACCTTTTTTAGAAAATTCATTTTTGTCTCAGATAGAAAATTTTTCTCAAACAGATACTTCTAGATGCATTGATTTTGTAGATAGGCCTGTAAATGAATCTTTGTTTTGGAAATTATTTTTCGATGGCTCTAAGTCTAATGACGGAGCAGGAGTATGTTGTATATTAATTAGTCCAAAAGGAGAGAAAACCATGCTAACCTGTAGACTCGATTTCGATTGCACAAACAATACTGTGGAATATGAAGCTGTAGTTCAAGGGTTATACAAGGCAATTGGGCTTGATATCAAATATCTACAAGTCTTTGGGGATTCTGAGATTTTTATCAAGCAGGTAAGAAATACTATACATTGTCTATCAGGTCACTTGAAGCATTATCAATCGTTAGTACAAGACCTCACTTCACACTTTATAGCATTCAATATTTCATCTATTCCTAGACTCCAAAATGTTATTGCTGATCTCCTTGCTAATGTAGCTTCCAAGCTCATTCCCTCAAAAGACTATAGTCCAGACAAATTCTCAATTGAATTAATCTTTAGACCCTCCATCCCAGATAATGTTACCAACTGGAGAGTTTTTAACGATGATCCTAATATTGTAAGTTTTCTAACTTTAGAAGGCTCTTACAATAATCTGATAATTGATGAAGACCAACATGACAAGCAACTAGAACAATGAAGCACCAATAACGTTATACCCAAATCTGTAGTCAAGTTGGAAGACCTATATGATTTAAAGGACATATTCAAAAGGTCCTCCAATTCAAAACTTCATAGTTCAACTCAGAGATATGAATTAGTCAATCTAGGAACTGACATAAAACCGAAGAATATCAACTTAGGTCTTGGTCTAACTCTCAAGGAAAAATCAGCCTTCATTCGACTTTTGAAATAGAATAAAAATGTCTTTGCCTAGAATTACGATGACCTTAAAACATATGACACTTCAATCATATAGCATACAATTTCGATGATCGCTGACGAAAAGCCAGTCCAGCAGAAGTTGAGGAAAATCCATCCTAATTTGGAAAACCAGATTAAGTCTGAGTTGAACAAATTACTGAAAGCCAAAATCATTTTTCCTATTTGACATTCTAGATGGGTTTCCAACCTGGTACCAGTCAAAAAGAAAAACGGAGATATCCGGATTTGTATTGACTTTCGAAATCTAAATAAAACCTACCAAAAGGATAATTTTCCACTACTCCCTATGGAACAGATATTACAAGCAGTTGTAGGGTTTGAACTAATGTCCTTTTTAGATGGCTTCTCGGGGTATAACCAAATTTTATTCCACCTGAATGATCAATTGAAGACGACATTTAGAACGAAATGGGGCACATATGCATATCAAAAGACCCCATTTGGGTTGATTAATGCCGATGCCACATTTCAAAGGGCCATGGACATTGCATTTAAATGATTAGTGAATAAGTTATGGTGATTTACGTAGATGACATAATAGTGTATTCTAAAAAATGTAGTAGTCACCACAGAGATTTAGAGCAGATCTTCCAACGATGTCAAAAGTATGGGATCTCACTTAATCCAAAAAAGTCATTTTTTACATTAAGTGAAGGAAAGCTTCTTGGATTCATAGTGTCTAAATCTGGAATCCATATTGATCCAGATAGGATTAAGGAGATTTTTGAGATATCCTTACCCCATAACAACAAAGCGATGTAATCCTTCCTTGGTCAGATCAATTTCGTTAAAAGATTTGTCCCCGACTTCTAAAGAATTGTGTCACCTCTCCAAGAAATGATTAAGAAAAACTCTCTCTTCAAATGGGGTCAAGCAGAACATGAAGCATTTAGCCTGATAAAATAAGTGATTATAAATTCCCCATCTCTAGCGGCTCCAAACTTTTCTGATCCTTTCATTTTGTATACATTTGCCTCTGAGCAATCGTATGCTGCAATACTCACACAAGCCAATCAAGATAAAGCCCAAGCCCTAATTGCCTTCTTCAGTTCAAACTTGCAAGGAGCTGAATTAAATTACTCTGATGTTGAGAAATAGGCTTATGTTGTATTCAAAGCGATCAAACACTTTAGACCCTTCCTTCTCAAAACCCATACGAAAATAATAGTACCATTTCCAACAGTAAGATATCTTTTGGTACAGAAAGATGTGGGTGAAAAGAGAGCAAATTGGGTCACAACCCTGCAAGAATATGATGCTGAAATCAAGGCAGCCAATATTGTAAAAGGTCAAGGTTTTTTTAGAATGTTGGCAGGAGCATCGCACATATCAAAAATACAATCCCCAGACAGTGAGGTACAAATGTATGAGGTAAGCCTAAACGATACTGAATCAAGATATGCTGATATCATGTTTTACTTAAAAAATGGATATGCTCCTTCACATTTGAATCATACAAAGAAAAGAGCCCTGAGATTAAAATCTAAGCAATAACAAATTGTAAATGATATTCTCTTTAGGATGAATTATGATTTTGTTCTTCTTAGATGCCTTAAGAAATCTGAAGCTGAAAAAGTATTACAGGAACTTCATGATGGACCAGCAGGTGGACATTATGCAAGAGATGCAACAACACACAAAATCTTGTGCATAGGCTACTACTGGCCAACATTATTTAAGGATGCACATAGCTATGTAAGAAGATGTCAGATTTGTCAAACTGCTGCTGGAAGACAGAAGAAACCATCATTGCTATTGCAGCCACTCGACATTGATCAACCATTTGAACGATTGGGATTAGATATAATAGGTGAGATCATTCATCCCTCTTCTAAACAACATAAGTACATCCTTACAACTACCGATTACTTTACCAAATGGGTAGAAGTAGTCCCACTCAAGTCAGCCAACTCTGAAAGTATCATCAAATTCATAGATCAATTTATAATTACCAGGTTTGGCTTACCTTCAGCTTTAATGTTTGATAATGCATCATATTTTTCTGGTAATGCTATGACTGAATTTGCACTCAAAAGAGGTTTTAAACTTAAGTATTCTACCAATTATTACTCGCAAGGAAATGGGTTGGCCAAATCAATAAACAAAAACCTTATCAGAATCATTAAACGAACTATTGATCAAAATCATAGAAACTGGAATAAGTCTTTGATATACACTCTTTGGGTAGATTGAATAACTCAGAAAACTTCTATTGGCACCTCTCCTTTTAATTTAGTTTATGGGAAAGAAGTGGTCCTCCCCACACATCTAGCTATTCCTTCTTTAGCCTTAGTTCAATTCATCGAAGAAACTCCTTCCTTATCCTTGCAATTAAGACAATTGTAGATTCTTAAGCTTGAAGAGGAATGAGAAAAGGCCAGATTACCCATGCGCATCATCAACAATTAGTAAAGACTTCTTTTGATTCAAACTTGGTATCTAGAAAAGATTTTCAGCTTGGAGATTTAGTATTGAAATGGGATAAAGCCCATGAAGAGAAAGGCAAGCATACTAAATTCCAATGGATGTGGCTTGGACCATTCCAAATTGTTGAAATCATAGGTCCATCGGCTTTCATGTTACAAGACTTAGCAGGGAAAAGAGAGTCTGTACCTGCTAATGGACAGATCCTTAAAAAATATTTCCCATAGAAGATTATCTCTTCTATTTTTTCTATAGATTATTGTTTTTATTTTAGTTTTCTTTTTGATAATAAAACAAGTTGAAAATGTTTACCTTTGGTTTCCACGAAAAGAGTAGTGTCTCTTGTCAATTTTGTTTTTCACTTGTATAAGTGGAAGTGGTTAGGAAAATTAATCTTTATTTTTGAAACATATGGTCAAGTGCTATAATTCTAAAAAAATTTATTTGTTCTTTTGTTTCAACTTTACAAGTTTTGATTAAAAAACAACCTTAAGTAGAAGTTTGCTTCATATCAGTCATGAAAAGTATCAATAACAAGACAAAGATTCTGTATAGAAAAGCTACTTTTAAACTCTACAATTGTTGTCCAGAAGAACTCATAAGGAACCAATGACTTCCTCCCCACTTTAGGAAATTGCAAGATTCAGAGAGTAGTCCAGTTATGCACTTTAAACTTAAAGAATAAGAGGTCTCATCACGAGCCGGCTTATCATGATCATAAAGATTATAACTAATTGACATTGCCAAAACTACATACCAAAATAGGGTAATGGTTTGAGATTATTTCAATCAAAAGACAAGGGGTCTCATCACGAGTTAGCTTGTTCAGTTAAGTTATAAATCAAATGAATGGCACTGTCAATTTTGGCCACCAAACCAAGACATTGTTCTTTAAGAATTAAAAGAAAAGAAAAATCAATAAGCGTATATGAGGATTTATCTTTGAAAATTGCATGCCTCTTCAGTAGGATATTGGATCATTGTTGGGTAACAGGTAACCCTGTCGAGGCTATGGACGCCTGCTGGTAGCAGAGGCTCTACCTACGACAAATGAGTACACCTAAACTGATCTACAACGATATCTTTGTTTTTATCTTTACAAACCAAGTAATGACTGATGTGAGTAGAATGAATGACTTTTGGAAGAAGATAATCAGAATTAGGATAGTTGGAACAAGATGTGGTTCTTAGCACATAGCACTGTTTACCTTATATTTCTACAATAAATTTTGATTTTCCAAAACCATTTCTATTTTAGAAGTTTTAGAAAATTCAAAAAACCATTAGAGATAACTGGTTCTGTCAAGTGAATCACCAATTGTTGTGACCATCAACAACCCCCCTTTTATTAGTGTTAGCAATAACATTAATAAATGGGGACCCTTCCAAAAAATCAAAACTTAGAATTTAATATTGATTTTTGTTTAAAATAAAATAAGATATCAAAGTGAAACTTGCTAAAACGTGTAAATTTACCTTTTTCATACTCCAAGCGCCATATGACCACAAGACCTAAGAAAAAGCTTTATAAGCGAAAACTCTCATATATTAAGTAAACCTTTCACAAAACCCACTTTTTAACGATAGTATAGCATCACAAAAAGGTTATGGTGGGCATCTCTTATACAAAGAACTCCTCGAAAACGCGATCTGCGAGAATGTGAGATCTTAAGTCGTACAACCTTATCGCATCGCAAATTTGAAATTTCGCAACGCCATTTTATGTAGCACACTTCAATATCATGAAATGCGATAGCCTCTCGCAAATCGCATATCACAGCCGCTCAAAAAAACATGGTTGTCAATGATAATAGGTTTTGCGATATTGCGATCTACGATATTGTGAAGCAAATCGCTTTATCGCAGAGCTAAGGGCTCAAATTTCTATGACAGTACTTTCCATCGTTCGATGCAAAGTTATGAGCATTAAATTTTGGCTTAACGGTCTGTTAGTGGTTATTTATTAAAAATGATTCGGATCAGGGTAAAAGGACCATCTCATGCAAGGTGATATCTTTGATATGATTTAAAGAATTAAAGCTTTCCCGTCACCTTATTTTTCTATTGATATTTCCTGTATTCACTAGCATCTTCATCCTATCCTTGCTCTTTGCTTGCAATTTTCAGGAGTAGTATGCAAAGCATAATACACAATGATATGGGAAAGAAAGGCAAAGCACCTGCATCTGAGAAAACACAAATGATCCATTATTCACAGACACCACTTGTACTAAGGAAGCAGGGATATCTATCTGGGAAGCCATGTACCAAATGTTAGAAGAGGAAAACCCGAGAATTATGAAGGTTACAGTTACAGTAGATGGACGCGGCTCTTCTGAAGCATCCCTAACTAAGCTTGCATGCTCGTTTCTACATCATATTGCGGCAAGGCCGAAGATACTCCCCTACACTGATATGGCTAAATGGGTCATAGATCATGCAGATATATCTGATAGAGAGTTCAAGACGGCCAGTCTACTAGTCATGGGTTCATTTACCCCAAGCAATTCGAGACACATGTATCACTTGCTAGAACCTTAGGCTTCCTACAAAAAGCAATTTGTAGAAAAATTCACCAAGGACAACGAAGATTGGGCAGAGTGCACAAAAAGTTGGTCTGCCAATGAGGAATGACTAAAGAAGGATAAAAATGGTATGTACGCCACTAGCTCCCTTTTCTCTCCTTATTGTTTTGCTGCTGCAATGTTGTGTAGATTGTTTGGAAGACTAGACATCAATAAGTTTTCATCAAAGTGGTTACCTCTATTGGATGCAGCCATCAATGCCACCATAATGGATTGGGCCCAAATTTTATCAGGTAATTTAGCCTCTGCTATTTTAGGATATTGAACTAAAAGAAGTTTTTCTCAGAGGGTTTACCCTCCATTCTTTTTAAGTGCCTACGTCATGGACGCCATTTGTTTTGTCTCCAATTTTCCTATCATGGGATGGAAGTGGACAGTGCAGAATCCTCTTCCCATTCAGGTTTATCACAAAGAAGTATGGGAATCCAATTTCATCCCACATTTCTACAAGATTTGTCATGGAGTGATGCTCCCTATCCATATAATGCTCTACAACAAAGATGCCCCAAGATTCTCCCCAGAAGCTGAAGTTGACATTCTCCCTATGGGAAGGTGGTTCGGGGAGGAGTTATTCACATACATCAGGGTATTTGGTAGCATTGCTTTGCCTCACGTGCTTCCTTTGTATGTCCTCGACAAACTAATGGCCAGAGAAATAACTTACTAGACCTGTGGTGTTGGGGGAATGAGCAAAGTACTCAAAGATTCTAAAAAGGCCATTTGGCCTCAATTCCCTGTAGTCTGCAGGCCTTTTGCATTATTTGACTTAGGTCATTCTTTTAAAGAGGTTTATAATATGCTATGTTTACAGCTACCAAAGAATTTTAAAGAATTTTACTACAGCAGTTAAAGTAAAAGTGTTTACCAATGAAGAAGATTCTTTTGACAATGTCTTTCTACAAAAGCACACTTTTAGAGAGGTTCTACATATGGCACAAATTCATTTTGATCAAGAAAAACTTCAAAAGTTTAACAATTACATAGAAGTCGTGATCAGCAGCTTTTGTCCCCAAAACAAACTGAAACTCCCACTCCCCTCGCAAAGCCAACAAAGCCACTTGTAGTGGACCTAGAAAAGGAATGGGAGAATTTTAATGAGCTAATCAACATTGAGGAACAGAGTGCAAAGCCACTGACAAACCTAAGAGAGACTGCCATGGAAATGATAGTAGAAGGAGCTATTAATACTCAAGAGACAGAGCACATTCTTGTTGCTCTGTCATCCAAAGTTGTACTAAAGATAGAGGAGATTCCTCCTCTAGATGTATTTTATAGCCTACAACATAAGCCTGTTGTTAGGAGACAACGAAAGAAACGAAAAATAGATGTCGTGCTTGCTCCAGAGCATGAGTCTCAGAATGTTCTTTGGAAGGATCCAACTACAAACCCATCAGAAAATCTAACTAGGCTCTCTCAGATCGCAGGAGTGTACGCTTCGACAACAATTGATAAAGCGACAGAAGTTTAGATGTTACTAAAAGAGAAAGAGGATAAGATTTTGTTTTTAGAATAGCAACTACAATAGCTCAACATCAACCAAGAAGAAGAGATACAATTGGCAAAACTCCAGCAGGACTTCCAGCAAATGCAATCAGATTATCAAAGCAGTATGGCTAATAAAGAAAAACAGTTACAGACCATGATAGGACTACATAAGGACGATCCTAAGATTGAAGAATTTATCACAGAAGCACTCACTCTTAATGCCCAACTCTTGCAACAGGAAGAAACACTCTGCCAAAAGATCTCGCAATGCAATTCCCATTGCAAAAAGAGTGATAACATTACAATTCAAGTCATAGATTTAAAACTTGATTATGATTCAATTTTTAAGAATGTTTCTAACTTTTTGAGCTGACAGAGATCAGAGGAAGGAAAAAGAGCAGAATTGCCAGAATCGATGAATCTCATAAAGAAATGTTATTTGTAAAATGGGATTCCTAGCTTAAAGAAGCAGAGCAAGCGATGGAGGAAGCAACAACAGCAGCAAACAACGTCATCAAGTGCATCAATGAAAATATGCACAAGAAAAATTTGATATCAGAGACCACTCCAGGATTCCTCCCAAAGGAACAGCAACTTCAAACAAAGTGGAAACAAATAGTAGAGGGAAAGGCTGAGTCAATTAAACAAGTAAACAGGTTAAACTGGGACACATACTGGCAGTACCTGGTAAAGCCACATAGCCAATGGATGACCCTAAAATGCCTCATAACCTCCATCGAGAAGATAGTGCCAACTCTTGCCAATTTCGTATTTGCAGGACAATTAAAAGCTGAAGTCGGTCAACCGATGCTCTTAAAGCCGATGATGGATATTTGCAATTTAAAGGAACAGTGGCAAGATTTATCATAGATACAATTTAGTTTTATTTTTAGTTCATTTTTGCTTAAAATGAGGCAAGTTGTTTAAGCCTCCTCATCTATTTTTGTAATATTTATTTTTAGATTTCGCATAGTATTATTTTAACCCAATCCAGAATTTTTTCAAAAACAATTCTTTAGAATGTGCAGTTTTCCCCCCACTGAGGAGGTTTTGATAAAATGAATGGAACGAGATTTATTTTTATATGAGTTTGATGTCTGCTACTGAAATGCACTTTTGTACTCTTAGTGGATGTTGAGTAATTTGAAGATAAATCTATATAGCTGAAGCTCATGAGTAGAACCTATTACAATGGTGTTTTTATCTCCTAATACTTTTTACTTATGTGCCAAGTGATAAATTATTTTCAGTTATTGATATATGAAAGTCTGAATGTTCAGTTGTCATTATTGCACTTCTGTATGGTGATAACTATTATTTTTATGTTGAGTATATGAATAACTCTTATGTGATATGTTTATCATAATTGTTTCGGCTAACTTTTTATAAGAAACAATCATTTTTAATGGATTCCTTTCTCGTAGTGATTGAATGACTTTTATTATCAATTTCTGTTAGAAATTATTTTAGATCGCATAAGTGAAACATTACTCCCGGGATAGTTTAAAGTTAGATGTTTTCTTTGATTAGAATAAATTTCACATGTTAGTTAAAAGGTTGATTAGATTTAGAATAAGAATTCACCCCATAAACCCAAAAAGAAAAACATCATCCCCTTAGTGCACCCATCATAAACAAATTTGGAAATTGGTCCCATCATCCCTAGTTGGCGCCACTATTCCAAACGAAAAAGGAGCCGCTTTCAAGCTCCGGACCGGGTGGTTATCCCCCTTATTGTAGACCCAATTTTCGGGCCTTCAACAATTCCTTAGTGATTCTTTAAGGTCGATTCCAATGGCAATATTTCCAGAGTTTAGTAGTCAAGAATTCCCCTTCAATGGGAGTCTTGGTCCTTTTCCTTCTTTTGGAAATGCTGGCACTCTTTATATGGCAACGTTGTCCCTTCTTGGGTTAACTATTGGTTTACCTGTTTGGAAATTTTTGACCTCGTTGGTCCCGAGTGTCCCAACTTCTGTCCAGCCATCTCCTTCACCTGAACAACACCATGTTGATTCTAAGGTTGACCTCTCACCTTCTTCACCTATTTATTCACCCTCCTCTTCTACTTTTCGCCTGGTGAAAGTTTGAAATTGAGTAACCAAGAGGCTAAGAAGAAGAAGAAGAATGCGATGAAGAAGAAGTCATATACGCGAGAGGCCAACCATGCAGCTATTGCTCCAAATGAACTTCCCATCGACAAACCTTTCGATCCTCCATGAAGGGTTAAATTCCCTTGTAGGCTGTGTGAGGGTGACCATCTCCTTCGAGACTGTCCTGGCATTCCTAAAGTCTTAGAGGTGTGGTCTCAAGACTTGAATCGACCATCCCCCTTGACCTATGGAGATCATGTCTATGCTACACCCTTGTCTAGGGATGGTAAGAAGAAGGGAAAAATTAAACTCCCTTGTAGTTTATGTGAACGAGAGAATCTTCTTCACCTTTGTCCTCTTATGGATAAAGCTTCCAAAGTTTTGGAAAACCTTATAGCTCCTCAACCCCAACTTCCTATTGGTTATCAGAGGATTTCTTCTAACCCTCTCCTAGTTGGTAAAGAGATTTATTTGGATTCATCTCTTTCCCACCTTGCTCTTCCTGAGCATGACTCTCTTGTGTCTGTTCTCGACCAACCATTGGTCGAAAAGAGTGTCAACTTGGCTCTACCTTCAGTTGTTCACTATGTTCCCTAAGAGAGTAGTGATCATACTTCTCATGTTATTCTCATCTCCTTAGATTCTCATGAATCGAAGAGTGACCCTCCCATCCCGGTGGTTCAGGAGAGTCACTCTCCTTTTCCTGTAGAGCATGGGGGAAATCATATGATACCCCCACCAGGTAGTTCTGTCATTTCTTTTGATTGGGGTGAATTGACTACTTTCTACCTTCCATCTTATGTGCCCTTCTAGATCAAAATACAAGCCTATAATATGGTAGTACATGGCACTATATTAGATGAAGGTGCGTCTGTTAGCATCATATCTTCTACTACTTGGCAAGCTTTTGGTTCCCCACAGATTGAGCCTATCACCCAGAATCTGTTGGATTTCAACGAAGGAGCCAGTCAACCTTTAGGGATCCTTCCGAAGTTCCAAATTACTTTGGGAGGAAGGACCGTCTATATAGACATGATGGTAGTCCAAGGTTCCTTAGACTTCGATCTTCTCCTTGGGCACGACAATGTTTATGTCATGGGAGCTCTTGTTTCTTTGCTCTTCTGTGTGGTTTATTTTCCACATGAAGGGAGAATAGTGACCATTGATCAATTATTGTTCATTGGTCACCAAATGGCTCCAATCCTACCATCATCCCCTATTGGTTCTCGTTTTCAAGTAGTACCCTCCCTGCCACAAGTCAATTATGTGGCTACCCATTCCATCTCCACATCTGCTGATGATCACGCAGATGGCATGTGACATTATGTATATGTGTTCCTCCCATAGCATAGCTCTCACATCCAATGAGGACCTCTTGGGGGCCATGTTCTCATATGGTCCATGATCAATGTACAATGATGGTTATTTTTCTGTGTCAACCTCATTAAAAAATGAAACAGCATGCGAGGATAGTTTGTTCCTATATCAACCTCGTTAAAAAATGAACCAGATTTCGAGGATAGTTCCTGCTCTTGTGTCGACCTCATTAAAAAATGAAACAAGATGTCGAAGCATGGTTCCTGGTCTTATGTTAAGCTCCTTAAAAAATGAAACAAGGAGTCTTGAGGATAGTTATTTTACTATGTCAACCTCGTTAAAAAATGAAACAACTCCCTTTCCCAAATTGAGTATTTGATTGAGATGTCGTCAATTCTAGTCGAGTCTTTCCTTGATCTCGAAAGTGAAACTTCATTCCATCCACATTTTAGCAACCCGATGTCTACTTCGGTGAATGAAATGAAATTTGGGGGGCAGGTGCCTCGGCTTTCATCATGTTGGGGGCATGCCATTTTTTCATCCAAGCATAGTTTTTTGTTTCAAGCTTGTGTAAACATGAAATTGAATCCAAGCATAGTTTTTCATTTCAAGCTTGTGTAAACATGAAACTGAATCGAAGCATAATTACCTGTGGTTCAAGCTTGTATAAAAATGAACCCATCTCCATTTTAACCCTCGTGGTTGCCATTTTTATTAGCCTCTCACATCCAATAAGCCTTTATTTTTTCTCCATTCCATCGCCACCATATTTTTGGCTGATCATTCGCTTTCACTTGGTTGTTTTACCCTTTCTTGAGGAACTGCAACGATGAGTGGTTTTAATAGCCAACCTCTTGACCTCTTAGTTTTTTAGTAGTTCCACCATAATCGGAACCATTTTCTACCCTTTATACCACTCGTTCCTCCAAGATGAGTCACCTTTAAGCTCTCTTCTGACTCATAAAAAATGAAAATATTGACGAGTATTTTTCCCTTTTAGACTCTTTAAAGAAAATAAAAGTAGGGAGTCTGCTTTAAGCTCTTTTTTGACTCTCGAAACATGAAAATATTGTCGAGCTCTTATCATTTTGACCCTGTAAATGGTTCCGAAACATCATTTACCCAGTATATGTTTAACCCTTTTTCAGGCTGGGATAAACTATTTACGAAAAAGTTATACCTTAGTTAAACATGAATAGGAGGTTCTCTTGAATATTGTTTTCTACCTTTTCGGGTTTTAGGGACAACTTTACTAAAAGGGACCCTTGGAGTTTTATTTTCAGTGTCTTTTTCAAAGTCTTTAAACATGAAAAAGATTCTGAGTTTCACCTTTGTCGGACTTGTTAAAATATTAAACGACATAGGACTTGTCATTATGATGAGACCAAGCTTATCCTTCCTAGGGATCGTTAAAATTTACTAGCTAGGATCCATCCGAAGGATGGGCTTATATTACAAGCATATGTTATCCCCTTCAAGCTTGTGTTTCAAAAATAACTAGGGTACTCACTAGAAATGGTGGGGCAAAATTGGAAATATTCATCAGTTGTATTCTTCTCTTGAGGTAGCATGTCGCTCTTGAACATTGATACTCATTTGTTGCTCGTGTCAGGTTTTGGGACATCCTCACTCCATCACTTTCCTTCCTCGGTTTGGGATATAAATTTTAACCTATCATCTGATCTCTACCCCATCACCATCACCTTTGATCCTATGATGTAAAATGGTGGCAAACTCTAGAGTCGTGTCATCCACATGTTCGAGAGAAGTCTTCTTGCTTGTACATTGTCTAATCATCTATCGCATTCTTAGATTACTATCATTCATTGTGTTTCCTATTCCGTGCCAATGATGAAGGATCCATTATGAGCGACAAATCGCTTCCTGTTGACTTCATCTCACTATCCAGGAAGTTGATCTAGAAACTCCCTTCCAATACCGTAGAGTTTGCTTGCTTCAATGGCAAGTTCTTCACACTTGACGATAGGTTCTCATCATTGGCCTTTGATCGAATGATTTCACGATATTTAGACTTCAGTTCCTTACTCACACTTCATGAATTGTACTGATAGTACCTTGAGATCCATTGACATTATGGGTGGTTTCTCTCGCACTTGTTAATGGTTCACATCATTGGTCGGTAATCAAGTGATTTTATAGAATGTTCAACTTCAGCACGTCTATTCACATGTTAGAACTTGTACTCTGATCAGGTCATGTTGGAGTGCAAGACCCTAGGATTAGATCACAAAAGTCCAGGTTGCGAGGAGTGATGAGTCATTCATGATTATGTACATGATTCTTTAGACGGATGGCTGTGACCATGCCATGGGTATCATTTTGATCCTTCTCTATCGAATGGCTACGACCATACCATGGGTCTTTTCATTTTGATCCTATGTATGCAGATGGTTGCGCCCATGTCGTGCATCTATTTCATATGATTGCTTCAGTCCGATGGTTGCGTCCATGCCGAGGATCCATGCACATGATCCTTTTCTTGATGGATAACTGCACCTATACCATGGATTCATGTATTGTTATATGCCTCTCATGTTTATCAGGCATGACTATCAGATTTCAAATATGTACATGTATATTTGATTTGCAGGTCTTCTGATGTTGGTATTCCAAGTCCTCGCTCCATCTTAAAGCATTTCAACCATTTCTCTCAACTCTGACTTCATGCTTTAGGGGGCATCTGTTACACAGTAATTTGTCACTCTCTGGTCACTCCATGTTCTTGATCTCGGAGAACCCTAGTAGTGGCTACTGTCTTATACTTTCAACATGAAACATATGCTCTTACATCTTTTGAAGTTTGGAGAAAGTAGTCCCCACTCTCTTCAGAACATTTCCAGAGAATCCTTCTTACAACCCTGTTTTTAAGATTAGCACTCTTTCCCAGTGTCTCACCCGTGCCGATGGAAGAATTTTACACTGTGACCCATGCCAATCAGCACTACTGTTAGCCCAATACCCACGCTGGTCTACTTCTTGAGTGTTTTAATAAAAGGAAACGGAGTTTCACATCTAGAAACTTCTAGTCGAATGTGCTGGATGTTCATTTGGTTGGATAAGGGTCGAGAACTCCATATAAGGTTCTTTACCCATTAAAAGTGGACCTTCCCAAGGAGATAAGACCTTATTCCCCCTTGATTGGATCTCATTCTTATCCTCCTTTCGCTATATAAACCACTTCCTCTTACCCTTTTTGGTTAGACAATACAACACATGGTGAAAGTGGTGGAGGGATAGAACCAGTTGCAAAATTCTGAAATCTTTAGCTTTTGATAAAAGAAGATTAGTCATAGATGACAAAAGAATATTCTTTGGTATCTAAAGCATGAGGAGAGAGAGTTAGATATTGGAAGCCATTTAATGTCAATATAGAGGAGGAAAAGAGTGCTGAAAAGGCATGTAGTGGGACTTGGATATCGTAAAGGAGATCTCCAATGTCAAGGCTTCGGTTGTATTTCTCTTTGAAGTTTATTTTAATACAACCAATGGTTTATTTCCTATATCAGGTGTAATATTACATTTGATAGCTTAGAACTCCTTTACCTTTTAAGTAGATTGGATTCGATTTTATGCTATCATGTTTGTTGTTGTTTCTTGCATGTTTGTTTCAAGTACTTGAACGAAAGGAACGAAAGGAAGTTGGACCAAGGAAGCAATATCACCATCAAGTGGATTAGCGTTATAAGAGGTAGCCCCTCTTATTTGATTCTAATCTAAGGAAATTTACATTAGATTGTGTTGTTTGTGGCTAGACCCACTCTCTTGGGCTAAAGGGATCGTCTTAGTCCGCAGAGAGTATATTCCTACACCACACCTCCTCCAATGATCTAGTCTCATCGAACTCAATATGGTATCTATACGTCGTTGGAAGCCCACTAATTAATCTCTGAATCTTAGCTCTAAGAACCTGCTAGTATGCTCATCATTTGTCATAGAACCCATTTGCAACTCATAATAATCCTTAGCTTAGTCATCATAGTACCTCTCTGACAAGTACTTATTCTTGAAGAGTCTCTCAAACTCATCCCAAATCAACTCTTCCTCTTGAATTCCCTTGACATTCTTCACATATTCCCATGAAATAGCTACTTTCCCTTTGAGACGGAATGTGGCTATCTTGGCTTTCATGTTCTCTAAATAGCTATGCAATATGAAGAATTTCCTCATCCCAAGTAACCATGCCTCTACATATTCTGACTTCTTCATCTCTTTGTCAAATGTAGGTTGCTTAATTTTCTTGAAATCCTCATGTAAGTACTCACCCCTCCTATAAGGATGATGACGATGATGACTATAATGATGTCTCTTGGATGTGGAACTAGAATGATTCCCATACATACTAGTCCTTATGTTAGGTGTATCCAGTGATCTTCCACCTCTAACTGTATCCCCTCTATCTAACTTGTATCTGGACCGAGACCTATTTCCATAGGATCCATTAGTTTTCTCTACCTACTCTTGATTGATCCTCAATTATCCCTGTGTCTAAACTCTAACAAGCTCTGAAGAATCGCTGCATTGACCTCTACTTGCTTCTCCTGAGCCCTTACAAGTATTTCTTGAGCCTCAACCAACCTGTCATTGTCGGCTTTTCAACTTCTAATCTTTGCCCTCAAACTCCTTAATGTATTTTCTATACTAGGAGAATAATCTCCTCCTTGTTACCAAAATTATTTATAGGGAGAGTTACAGGAACTGTATTCTACCATATTTCTTGTCATGTTTCCTCTTCTTCTTCCTACAAGTGTATTATGTCAGATAAACCAAATAGATACGAAAATCAAAACCATACCTCATTAATGTTCAGGGGAGGATTATCTCATCTGCAAGATCAGTCCACATTAGTGGGATACATATGTAATCATAACCATATCAACATAACAACATCATGCATGACCATACCAATTGTAAACCATCACCCCATGTATGACAACCATAACCATGACAACATCAGACTTTACCCAAAGTGAGTGTAACCCACTCTGATACCTCCATGTAATCACCTCCTCCCACATTTACCCACTTCCACCAATTTTCCTGGGGTAAAAATGAGCTGAGGGTCACTATGATAAGACTCAACCTTCTATATGAACTTAAGGAAATGTAGTCAAAAAATTAAGACCTTACTCACTTTCCTTAGGTGTTAGAGGACCTCTAGGAGAAACCCAACCCCTCCAAGAATCCAACCCCAGAGATATATCTCTTTTTCACTGACCTAGAGCCTCATATGATCCATTGCCAATTCATGCAAGTGACTGTAGCCCTCCATTCACACTAATAATCTTGCATCCATGTGACTATGGACTTTTCCAGTCAGTTCTATGCCAGTGACCCCAAAGTTTGAGCCACTTTTCAGGGCCAGGACTCAAGCCTCTCCCCAAAACTCAATAAAACTTCCATAAATAATTAATGACATAGAAACAAAACTTATGAACCAAAACTTGAACTAGGACTTGACCTAACCTCTCCCAAACATGACTAACATTTTGTCAAACACATGGTGAACATGCAACCTATAGGTGTTGAATGCATATCTGAATCATATCAATCTGAAAACGTATCTATGATTTAACAAGAAGGGAATATGTCTTCTCACAATAGCTTTCAGAACACTAGTTAGGTCATGCATTCATTAACCAAAAATTCATTGAGTTATATGAGATCAGATTCATACTTAGATCTATCAATTAACCATGCTTATAACCAACATATAACTAGACAAATAAAAATGATAGAACAACCATTTGAGCCACATAAAAACAAGTACATTCACTCATTAAAACAATAGGAACTTAAGTCTTATTAACCATATGAAAAAACCATCCAAGTCAGGGAATTCCACGTACCACCTGACCATAGATTGGGCTAAACCAAATCTTTCTTTCAGTCAATCACCCTTGTCCCATATTCCAAGCATGAATGTAGGATCTCATGGCATATACAAATCCATAAACAACCAAGAGAATCTAGATCTTAAACTACCTCCACCCTCACCATACCATGATCTCACCTAAACTAGTCTCGAGATCACAAAACCAAACTAAGCTTGGATGCCTCAAAATTCCTTCACCATCCCTTAAGGAATTTTCCTATTTCCACCCCCAAATCTTGGGATTTTCTTGATACCACCTTACCCAGATCCAAAACCTTCTGGTAATCCATAACTCAACTAAAAAGAATCCCATCACATCATGGCTATCTAAAAATGGCAAGGCAAGGCTGAAACTGCTGTAAAAATCGGGAAAAATCCATGCCACAGACAACAAAGAACCCAAAATACATATGTGTATGCCATGCGTGCAAAAACAAGCTAGGAAACCATTCATGAAATTTGTTACCTGCAAGTATTCCCACTGAAGCTGCCTAATCCAACCTTTCCTTCCTTGATCCTTTCTATACTTTCCTTTCCTCATCCTTCCTTTGCTTGCTTGCTTTCCTTGTATTCTTGGTGATCTACTTCTCTCTTAGACTAACTCCAAAAATGAAGTGACAAAAGGATAACAATTGATTATCTGATGCCCTTTTATTATTGATGCCTCTAATTTATTCATTTTCTCTATATTTTCCTTTAATTTCCTCCTCACATGCACCCTGTGACCCTTCACCTCCATTTTCTCCTAATTTCCATTATTTTCATAAATAAATGTCAATTAATGCATCTTTTCCTTTTCAAATCTTTTTCCATTTCCTTTTGCCAATTTCCCTTGAGCCATAAACACACCATGTGATGCCCACTAGAATATTTTTCTCAACATTCAGCTTGGAATAAGTGTCCCTTGACCTTGGTCTTATTTTCCATTTGTTAACTTTTATTACATGAACTTTTAACTCAAGGCTATTACAGCATTTCCAACTTTTTCTTCTCATAAATAGGTTTGTGTAAACACTTTCCTTTGATTGGACGACTTTCAAAAGAAATGGGTCTTCCTTCTTGCATTAAAAAAACACCAATTCCATTTCCTGAGGCATCACATTCCACAATAAAGGTTTTTGTGAAGTTAGGCGTAGCTAAGACCGATGCTTGGAACATTGCCTCTTTAATATGTTCAAAGACCTTAGTTGCTTCTAGAGTCCAATAAAATGCATCTTTCGTCAGTAATGTTGTTGGAGGTCCTGCTATTCTCCCATAATTCTCAATAAACTTGTCATAATACCCTATCAACCAGAGAAATCCTCGAAGATGATTTATGGTTGTGGGGATTTTCCATTCCTAAATGGCTTCAATTTTGTTAGGGTCTACCTTAACACACTCATGAGATACAATCTGACCCAAATATTCCACTTCCTGTACTCCAAAGAAACATTTGGAGGTTTTTTCATATAATTGATTCTCCTCCTATAGCTTGAGCACCCTTTCAACATGTTGAACATGATCCTTCCAAGACTTGTTGCATGTTAGTATAGCATCAAAAACTACTGACACAAATTTTCTAATGAAGGGTTTGAAAATGGAATTCATCTAACCTTGAATTGTCGAAGGTGCATTAGTAAGGCGAAAAGGCATGACCAAAAATTCATAATGACCCTCATGAATTCTGAATGTTGTTTGCAGAATGCCTTTAGTTTTCATTCTAATTTGATGATATCCTGAATGAAAATCCAACTTGGTGAAGTAAATTGCTTCATGTAGTTCATCCAACAATTAATCAATGACAAGAATCAAAATTTATCTTTAATAGTGAGCTTGTTGAGCTCCCGACAATATAGAAACATATGACATGACCCATCGTTCTTGTGCACAAATACAACTGTAGTAAAGAAAGAACTTTGACTAGGTTGAATTATACTAGCCTCTAGCATTTCTGCAACCATACATTCAATTTCAATCTTTTGGGCATAGGGATATATGTAAGGTCTGATGTTTGGAGCAACACTTCCTGGAATCAAATGGATAGCATGATCATGAATAGGTGGGGCACCTTTGGGAGTCTCAAATACCTTGGAAAGATTGTCCAAAACTTTTTGGAGATCTGGAGAAATAGATGATTTTGATGTTTGAACCTCTATTGAGCATAATTGTGCAATTACTCCTTGTGTTTCTTTATTTAGAATCATTTCCATGCCATTAGAGCTTATTATCTTTCTCAGTTTCCCTACGATACCCCTTAATTCAACTTCCTTTCCTTTCCTTCCCAAAAAAAAATCAAGAAAATTTCCTGAAATTGAAAGCTATTGTCCCCAAATATTATAACCATTAGACTCCTAGTACAACATCAACACCACCCATTGGAATGGAAAGCATATAACTATTCAATACATATTCACCCATGATTAACTTGATATTATGTCAGATTCCATAGAAATTTATAATTCCTCCATTTGCAACCATCACATGACACTGGTTCTAGATATAGCAAGAAATTCAATTCAGTGACTATCTTACAATGAATAAAATTATGAGTACTACCTCAATCAATCAACACTATTACCTTTTTCTTCTTGATATATCCTTTAGTCTTCAGAGTTTCAAGAGTGTTAATTCCATCCAATTCATTACAAGATATGGCTAGATTAATTTCTTCTTCTTCTAGGGTTTGTTCTGTTAGTGCCTAAATCTACCTCAGGCTAAGAAAGGTAGGATCTAGGGTAACATCAAACCACGTTTAACCTGGTAGCTAGACCTACCACGTCGGGAGAGGGCTCTCTCCTTGTCAATCTCAGGAAAATATGGTCAATAATGCTTGAGATGACTTATGTAAAGACTAATTTTAGGCTAGGTATGTGCTCAAAAGAATTTGATTGAATTTGATGATGTTTTGATGGCTCAAATGTGAAAGGCAGATTTGGGTCCAGGGAATGGACACAGTCTTGCAGAGATCTCTATGGGACGAGGTAGGAAAATGGTTTAGTACTTTGAAATAAGTGATATGGAGAGTTTTAAGACTAGTGAGGAGTTGGAGACGGCATGAAAGTCTCAGGGATCCTCTTCAAACTGTTGAAAACATAGAAAACTAAACAAGCCCTAGGTAGAGCACTGGAATATCAATGAATTCTACCTTTATCCTTGTTTCATTTAGTTAAGATGAACAGAGAGAGATGATGGCATACATAAACACATGTAAATTTGTAATTACAGAAGTAAAACAATGCTAAATCAAGTTTCCACAAGAATCCCACAAAGTGCTGCAAACCTTGGTCTATTCCTTTGCCAAATTGCAAAAATGAATGTACAATAATGCTTAAAGCATTCACAAGAGTCCAACCTTTACAAATGACTGAAAAACTACTAGATATAGGCATAAAACAACTCATGCTAGGATTTAGGGGTCGAGTTCATGAGTTTAGGAGATGTTTCAATGAGATCTAAA
The DNA here is from genome assembly GCA_000404065.3 of Pinus taeda. NCBI lineage: Eukaryota > Viridiplantae > Streptophyta > Pinopsida > Pinales > Pinaceae > Pinus > Pinus taeda. Next base: position 78,622 of record APFE031429239.1, on the reverse strand, counting down.
CTAAGAACTGAAAAGTAGGCAGTGGAGCGACATGCCTCTAAAACCTAGGAAACTAAATCATTCAGTTGCAAACTACTTTTTCATGATGAATCTACCTCTATGAGTAAAAATTTAGCATAATTACATCAAAATCCATCAAGTCACATTAAATTACATCATGAGTTTGACTATTAGAAAAAGAAAAGTCAAACTGTGAAGAAACTAGGTGAAAAACAAAGTTTTTGGCCAAAATGAGTAAAATTCATCCTATGCGTTGCGCTGATTTCCATATGCATAGCACCTTTTTGAAGCTACTTTTAGAGGCCTTCCCATGCACCAAATTTTCTCCAAGTGGACTTGTTGGAAAGGTATACTTGTCTACTTTCCTGAACAAGTGGAATTTCTGAATTTGGTCTTCCTTTTCCCCTCCAAAACTGAGTTCTCCGAACACTACTTCCTGTGTGTCCAAAAAGGGGCAGAAATATCATTTTTGAGTTGTTTTTGACCTTTTTGGAAGCTCGAAACCTATCAAAATTTCTTGGCCATGTGAGGGAATTCATATTTTTCTATGAAAAATCCAAAAATGCTTAGTTTTCCTCAAAAGGAGGTCTCTAGCAAAAGCACGCGCCAAGTGGCGCAGTGCATTAGGGAAAAAAACCTTTTTTTTAGGCCAAAAATTCAAAATTTGCAAAACATTTCCCAAATTTCTTGAAATTTGGGTTGAGTGTCCTTCATTAGGTGCTTTTTTTGGCTAAGGAAGCCTCAACCAAGATCTAGAGTCTATCTTTCTCTTTTCTCTTCCTTAATGCTTTCTTCAACTTGGCCTTCAAAATCCCAATTCTTGTTTTGCACACCTTGTTTCTCAACAAGTAGTGGTAGGCCATGTGCCTCAACATATTTTCTCTATGTTAGCCTTATCTAGAATCTTTTTCAAGTGTATATTTTCTCTCTCAAGCCAAGATTCATGATCAGTATCAATTTCTTGTTCAAGTGGTGTCAACTTGACCTTCCTCCTCTTGGCAGCTTGTCGGTTTTCTCTTATGTTTTGTAGCTCCATGGATGAGTGGGACTAATGAGGGGAGGATTTGATGCTAGCTATAGGTTTTTTGGGATTGAAAGGGTTTCGGGAATAACAGTTAGGGATTAGGGATATTTGATTAGGGTTTGGGATAGTGGGATTAAGGATTTAGGGTTGGTAGTTTAGGGATATGGGGAATATGGAAAGGGTAAATATAAATGAAAATACAGGGAGAAAATGAAGTGAGGGAGTAAGGGAATGAGTCAGTGAGAATGATTAGAGTGGGATTTAGCAGCAAAAAATGCAATTTATAAACCCTACGCAATGTTTTTTCATCAAACTGCAACGAACTAGGGTTTCAATTTTTGCCTATTAAATCACCAAGAAGACTGAGACAAACTCATGCATTGAGCATATTGGAGTGTGAACTTACTTGGGAAATGAGGAATTTACAATTTTGGGAGCTTTGGAGGAAGATTTGCATTATTTATGGCCTTGAAGTCCTGTACACCGCACTGCCTCAATGCGTCGCGCTCGTTATAAAAATACACTGTAAATCACTACCCAATGCGTCGCGCTCTAACCCAGGTGCGTCGCTCTTTTTGCAAGAGACTTTTGGAGGACTTCCCGGTGTCCAAATTGGGCTTGGGATAGCTCGTTGGAAATCTTATTGAGTATAATTTCCAAAAAAACTTGAATTTTTCAATTTGGAGTTTATTTGCCCTATCAAAAGTCAAATCTCCCAAGACTTGTCAAAATGTGCAAAATGAGGCTGCCTAATGGCAGAGTGCTGTTGCAGTTAGCTTTTGAAGGTCTTCCTCAACTCCAAATTGAGTTCATGATAGCTCATTGGAAATATCTTTGTGTCTAGCTATCATTTGACTCATCAAGAAAGTCATTAGGCTAACCAAGCTAGGAGAAATCTTGATTTTCCCAAGGTCACTTCAGAGGTGCATCAATTCTCCTGAGGAAACTGTATTTTTGACATTTCTCTAAAACCATGACACCTGTGTAAAAGGTGAAGGAGGTGTTTCTTCCTTGGCCCATTATGGACAAAACCCTCTCTCAGTTTTCCAAAATTCATCTTTTCTTGCTCAGAAACATCATTGGAGTAAAACCTATCCCGATGTGTGGAACAGGGGATTTGTTGAAATGAAGTGAAATGAAGGGGATAAGGGGCTTATAAATTCTTGAGAAAATTTTTGGAAGTAGGGAGGGATGTTAGGAAGCAGGGGAAAGTGGAATTTCAAAGATTTAGTGAGGGAAAGGGGTCCAAAAGGGTAAAACACAGGCCTAGCCTAGAAAATTGTCAAATTGTAGCAAGAAACTAGGGTTTTTGCGAAAATGAGGAATTTGGGGGATATCAGTGATGGGAAGTGTTTAATAAGGTACATTAAGGATAGGGGAAGGTGTATGAACATCAGGATAAAATTTTTGCTGATGATTTGACCATCCAAGAGAAATTACCTTCAAAACCCTAGGAGAGGGAAATGAACCTTACCTAGGCACAAATGAAGCATGAACAAGGTGTAAAATGACCCATTGGAACCTAACATGATGATGACAACCCTTTGAATGATGGTACACTCAACTGAATGGACCGACATTTGGAAAACTTTGAAAGGAGTGAAAACAAACCCTAGACCTAATACCTAGTGACCAAATTTTGCTTGAAGACTCACTAAAATGACAAAATTTGACCTTGACACCTTAAAATCACTTTGCAAGAGCATGTTTGATCACTGGAGGAAGGTTTCAAAGACTGACACTAACATTGGCTCCAATGGGGATGGTAGCTCCTTGGAGGTGCCAAGAACCGCAGATCTTTGGGAGAGCATACAAGTGCCTTCATCCATTGGGCAATGGAGTCAATAACCTCAAAACATCTAAAAACCAATTACTATGAAACTTTGACTCAAGACTCATAGTTGAACTAACTCATTCAAAACTAAAACAAGACTCTCAAAAGCTGAAACTAGACACTCAGCTGAAACTATCTTTAAACTAACTGAAACAAAAAATGACTCAAGACTAAAACACAACTGACAAACTGGAAAATATGCTCAAAATGGAGCTTATTCAATACAACCTACTCTAGTTGTTCCATTAATCACCTGATCAAGTGAAATGAAACAACTAATGCAACCAAGTAAGTATTCTGGCTACTGTTTGAATTCTCCACAAGTGCTTGCTTATGAACATCAAGAGAGAACCATTGAAAGGCAACTTCCATGAAAACTTGTGAACAGATCCGTTGAATACTATGGATTCTCTATCCGCCTCCAAAAACACTGCATAAGGATCTAAAAATTCATGCACACTGGGACTTAGCTCATCTAATGGATTACCTTTCTTCTCCTCATACCTGAGTGCAAACTTTCATCTGAGCTTTGTTACGAGACTCCTACTGAAAATGACAAAGAAACTGGCTGCTGGATCAAGTTTGTATCAATACTTTTGTCAAGCTCACAGATAGGAAAAGGACTTTGACTGCAGACATCATCCAACACATCAACTATTGGATTGTGAAAAACTTGAAAAGACTGCTGCCACCCATTTTCTATTGGTTCTAATGAGATTGCATGATTTCCTACAGGCTGCTCATTTGAAGATATACTATGCAATTTACCCTTCAAAAACTGAAATGATTCAAAACAAAATGGTACGAAATCATCTTATATCATTTGATCATATGTGCCAGCTTCCAAGTCTTCATCTGCAACTTAACAATCAATGGCATTCGGGGGCTGCAAATCTGGATATGAGAAGTGCTGAACAAGGTTTTCATTGCCCTCAAGATGGTCCAAATCAAGACTTGTCAACAATTGATTTCTGATTGCATGAATGTTGTCTTTGATGGATTGAAATGAAGGAAAACAAAAAGGCAAAGATCCTTCACTTCAAAATTTGCTGCACTTTCCTTGTCATTTCCATAGCTGATATGTGATGGATGAACATTGTATTCGAGTTGCTGAAAGTGAACTTCTTCCTCCCACAAACTAGTTGTTGATTTGTCTGCAAGATTAGCTTCTGTTTGGAGAACATAATCATCATCATACTGATCAAACTGAGCCAAATTATCAGTATAAAAGACATCATTAAGCATACATGTCATATCAATAGATCTCTCTTCTCCAAGATGATATATAAAACAATCATTATTAGATCTATGACAACTGGGATAAGAAAGAAAATGTTTTGGAGCAGCCATTTGTTCTTCTTCAATCAGCGAGCGATGGGATTGAACACTATACTCATTCCTTGTGGTGATCCTTTGCATCATCTCTTCCACTGCACTTGCCAAAATGTCAAGCTTTACCTCTAGAGATGTCGATTCCTCCAGATCTATGTTTTTCATCTCTTCTTCCTTCAACTTTGCCCTTCGGATCAGCAAATGAGCCTCTACATCTACTACATTGTTCCGCATCTCTTCAAGTGTTGCAAGGTTCCTTTCCCTCAGTTGAAACTCCATTTTCAGATCAAAGGCACCCGGGTAGTGCAAGAGAGCGGATCCAAGAGGAGGTCTTATATTAATAGGCATCGAATAATAAACTTGGTTAAATCTAGCAGAAAATTGTTGTACTATCTCTCCTGGTTGTCTTTTTAGCTAGTTATACTCTTTTATAGTCAAGAAAGGGTTCTGTCTTACCACCCAGCTATCCAGGAAAACTTTGACGAACTGTTGTAAATCTGAGATGCTTGCATCAGGCAGGGTTTTGAACCAACTCTTGACTTTGCCTTGCAAAGAAAGAACAAAAAGCCTAATACTAACATCTTCTTCATCAACTTCAAAAAGGTCAAGAAAAGACTCAAAATTCAATACGTGTCTCTCAGTAGTGATGTTGTCACGTTCACCGTTAGATCTTGGTAGATATAGGTCATGATTTTTAGGGAAAGCATGGGATATAGGAGATAGAATCAGAGGCTTGTATCGATCTAGAATTTTACAAGGTATAGAGGTATGTACAGAAAGTATAGAATCGGTCTTGGTCTCTTAAGGTTCATCAGTTTGAAGATGGTCATCACAAGATTCGGGAAAAGGGTCTTGATCCAGCTCAAAAGCATGCAAATTTTTATTATTCACAATCTTCAAAGGGTAGGAATCAAATGTAAGCCGAGGATCTTTTCTCAAATGCAATATATGTTGCAAAGCCTTCTTGACATTCTCAGGAAAAGAGAAGAAATAATTTACTACAAAGAACAAAATGTCTTGGATGAAATTCCAACTTGAATACCTGATCTTTCCATATTGTCCTTTCATGTTTCTGCTGGTCAGGTTCATCCTCCAGTGAAGTCCTTGGATCTATCTCAAAACTGATTTGGAATCGCCAGGTGAATGATTTCATCCTCGCTGTGTCTGACCGTTGTTCACCATCAACAATCAGATCAGAACTTGATTACATTTTACTGGGGAACGTAAAATTTGCAAGTCAGCTGTTCAGTTTCATAAACTAAACTAGAGATTGACTGAAGCAGCATTCATCTACTTATGCACTCGTAAAGCAAGAGTAGTTCGAAGGGTACCTGGCTAACTTGAGGCTCCGTCTATAGTTCATAAAGCAAACAACAATAACAAGTAAACAAACTTGTCTTCCCCAGTATGGTCGCCACTATATTAGTGCCTAAATCTACCTTAGTCTAAGAAAGGAAGGATTTAGGCTAACATCAAACCACGCTTAACCTGGTAGCTAGCCCTAGTAGGTCGGGAGAGGGCTTTCTCCTTGTCAATATCAGGAAAATATGGTCAATAATGCTTGAGATGACTTGTGTAAAGTCTAATTTTGGGCTAGGTATGTGCTCAAAAGAATTTGATTGAATTTGATGATGTTTTGTTGGCTCAAATGTGAAAGGCAGATTTGGGTCTAGGGAATGGACACGGTCTTGCAGAGATCTCTACGGGGCGAGGTAGGAAAATGGTGTAGTACTTTGAAATAAGTGAGATGGAGAGTTTTAATACTGGTGAGGAGTTGGAGAGGGCATGAAAGTCTTAGGGATCCTCTTCAAACTACTGAAAACATAGAAAACTAAACAAACCCTAGGTAGAGCACTGCAATATCAATGAATTCTACCTTTATCCTTGTTTCATTTAGTTAAGATGAACAGAGAGAGATGATGGCATACATAAACACATGTAAACTTGTAATTACAGAAGGAAAAACAATACCAAATCAAGTTGCGACAAGAATCCCACAAAGTGCTGCAAACCCTGGTCTATTCCTTTGCCAAACTGCAAAAATGAATGTACAATAATGCTCAAAGCATTCACAAGAGTCCAACCTTTACAAATGACTGAAAAACTACTGGATATAAGAAGCAAACAACTCATGGGCTTTAGGGGTCAAGTTCATGAGTTTAGGATTTGTTTCAAAAAGATCTAAACTAAGAACTGAAAAGTAGGCAATGGAACAACATGTCTCTAAAACCTAAGAAACTGATTCATTCAGTTGCAAACTACTTTTTCATGATGAATCTACCTCTATGAGTGAAAATTTAGCATAATTACATCAAAATCCATCAAGTCACATTAAATTATATCGTGAGTTTGACTATTAGAAAGAAAAAAGTCAAACTGTGAAGAAACTAGGCGAAAAACAAAGTTTTTTGGCCAAAATAGCAAATTTCATCCTATGCACCGCACTGATTTCCCTATGCGTAGAGCGTTTTTGCAGCTGATTTTAGAGGCCTTCCTATGCACCAAATTTTCTCCAGGCTTGTTGGAAAGGTCTATCTGTCTACTTTCTAGAACAAGTAAACTTTCTAAATTTGGTCTTCATTTGCCCCTCCAAAACTGAGTTCTCCCAACACTGCGTCCTATGTGTCCAAAAAGGGGCAGAAAAGTCATTTTTGAGTTGTTTTTGACCTTTTTGGAAGCTGAAAACCTATCAAAATTACTTGGCCATGTGAGGGAATTCATATTTTTCCATGCCAAATTCAAAAATTCTGATTTTTCCTCAAAAGGAGGTCTCTAGCAAAAGCGCGCGCCAAGTGGTGCGACACATTAGGCAGAAAAACTTGTTTTTTAGGCCAAAAATTCAAAATTTGCAAAAAGTTTCCCAAATTTCTTGAAATTTATGTTGAGTGTCCTTCATTAGGTGCTATGTTGGGCTAATGAAGCCTTAGCCAAGATCTGGAGTCTATCTTGCTCTGTTCGCTTCCTTAATGCTTTCTTCAACTTGGCCTTCAAAATCCTGATTCTTGTTTTGCAACCCTTGTTTCTCACCAAGTAGGAGTAGGCCATGTGCCTCAACATCTTTTTCTCTCTGTTAGCCTTCTCTAGCATCTTTTCCAAGTGCATATTTTCTCTCTCAAGCCAATATTCATGATCAACATCAATTTCTTGTTCAAGTGGTGTCAACTTGACCTTCCTCCTCTTGGCAGCTTGCCGATTTTCTCTTATGTTTTGTAGCTCCATGGATGAGTGGCATTAATGAGGGGAGGATTTGATGCTAGCTATAGGGTTTTGGGGAATGAAAAGGCTTAGGGAATAACATTTAGGGATTAAGGATATTTGATTAGGGTTTGGGATAGTGGGATTAAGGATTTAGGGTTGGTAGTTTAGGGATATGGGGAATATGGAAAGGGTAAATATAAATGAAAAGGGAGGGAGAAAATGAAGTGAGGGAGTGAGGGAATGAGTGAGTGAGAATGATGGGAGTGGGATTTAGCAAAAAAAAATTCAATTTATAAACCCTATGCAATGTTTTTTTATCAAACTGAAGGGAACTAGGGTTTCAATATTTCCATATTAAATCACCAAGAAGACTGAGACAAACTCATGCATTGAGCATATTGGAGTGTGAACTTACTTGGGAAATGAGGAATTTAAAATTTTGGGAGCTTTGGAGGAATATTTGAATGATTTCAAGCCTTCAAGTCTTGTGCATCGCACTGCCTCAATGCACCGCGCCTGTTATAAAAATACATTGTAAATCACTGCCCAATGCGTCGTGCTCTAACCCAGGTGCATCGTGCTTTTTGCAGGAGACTTTTGGGGGCATTCCTGGTGTCCCAATTGGGTGAGGGATAGCTCATTGGAAATATTATTTAGTTTACTTTCCAACACAACTTGAATTTTTCAATTTGGAGTTCATTTGCCCTGTCAAAAGTCAAATCTCCCAAGACTGGTCAAAATGTGCAAAATGAGGCTGCCTAAAGTCAGAGTGTTGTTGAAGTCAACTTTTGAAGGTCTTCCTAAACTCCAAATTGAGCTCATGATAGCTCATTGGAAATAAATTTGTGTCTAGTTATCATTTGATGCATCACAAAAGTCATTAGGACAACCAAGCTAGGAGAACTCTTGATTTTCCCAAGGTCACATTAGAGGTGCATCAATTCTCCTGAGGCAACTGTATTTTTGACATTTCTCTAAAACCATGACACCTGTGTAAAAATTGAAGGAGGTTTATATTCCTTGTCATATTATGGACAAAAACCACTCTTAATTTTCCCAAATTCATCTTTTCTTGCTCAGAAATATCATCGGAGTAAAACCTATCCTGATGTGTGGAATAGGGGATTTGTCGAAATGAAGTGAAATGAAGGGGATAAGGGGCTTCTAAATTCTTGAGAAAATTTTTGGAAGTAGGGAGGGATGTTAGGAAGTAGGGGAAAGTGGAATTTCAAATATTGAGTGACGGGAAGGGGTCCAAAAGGGTAAAACACAGACCTAGCCTAGAAAATTGTCAAATTGTAGCAAGAAACTAGGGTTTATGCGAAAATGAGGAATTTGCGGGATATCAGTGATGGGAAGTGTTCAATAAGTTACATTAAGGATACGGGAAGGTGTATGAACATAAGGATACAATTTTTGTTGATGATTTGACCATCCAAGAGAAATTACCTTCAAAACCCTAGGAGAGGGAAATGAACCTTACCTAGGCACAACTGAAGCACGAACAAGGTGTAAAATGACCCATTGGAACCTAACATGATGATGAAAACCCTCTGAATGATGGTACACTCAGCTGAATGGATCGAAATTTGGACAAATTTGAAAGGAGTGAAAACAAACCCTAGACCTAATACCTAGTGACCAAATTTTGCTTGAAGACTCACTGAAATGACAAAATTTGACCTTGACACCTTAAAATCACTTTGTAAGAGCATGTTTGATCACTGGAGGAAGGTTTAAAAGACTGAAACTAACATGTTCCTAGTGTATATCCTCTTCTTTTGACATTTCTTGTTCCTTTCCTTCGTCTTCTTCACAATCTATGTAAAATAATTTATTCTCAACACACATATGACCTTTATTGTATTTGCTATCACAACTGCAACAAAACCCTTTTCCACTTTTTTCTTCCAATTGTTGTGGTGTAAACCTTGTAAGTTGTGGAAGGCTAGGGGCAACAACACTTCCATGTTTATAGTTGTGAATGGTAGGCTTCCTTATTGCCATAATTTTTCTCTCCATTTTTCTTTCCAACCTGAATGCCTTCTCCAATGAATCAGGTTCCCAAAGGCGAACCTCATATTGGATGTTATACTTTAAAGTCCCCATTAACACATCAATCCTATGTCCCTCTGGAATATATTTTACGCTTATATTCAATTTTTGGAAGTCCTCAATGTGCTCCATAATTTAACCCTTTTGTTTGAGATTTATCAATTGGCTAAAAAAGGTGTTGCTTTTTGTATCCTCATAATGTGCTATCATTTCTTCTATAAAAATTGCCCAAGTGACAATTTTTTTATGAGGGAAAATCCATTGATACCATACAAACTGATTTGGTTCCAAATATAAAGTTGGAATGCATACCTTTTGTGTGTTTAGCACATTATGGAGATCAAAATATTGCTCCATCTATAGTATCCATGTTACAGGATCCTTGCCATCAAACTTCCTCATATTGATATTTGGAACATGGTGGGTCTTCAATCCAATGTTAGAGCCTATGAAATCATTTTTAACATTTCTTTTGTTCTCATCATGAGTTTCCTTTACTACCCTTTCGCCATTAGTAAGCATTTCTTGTAGCAACTTTGTCAAATCTATCTTCAAATCTTCCATGTTTCCTTTAAGTTTTTCTTCTATACCATCCATCGTAGCATCAACTCCATTCATCTTAGCTTCCATGCCATCCATGTTAGCTTCCACGCCATCCATATTAACGTCCACATCATTCATCTTAGCTTCCATGCCTTTATTTAAACCATCCATCTTAGCTTCTGTTACCTTTTGTGAGAGTGAAATTTTTTGTGCTTAGTCTCGTAATTTTGATATATCATGTTGCATTTCTTCCTCTTCTTCATGAAGCATGATAGATCTTTCAGGTTGCTTACTAGGTGTTTCCATTTTATTTCTTTGGGGCATCAATTAATGATAATTATGCTTCACTATTCCCTTTGAATCACTTCAAACTAATTTTTCAACCCAAACTTATACAAAATTTTAAAAAGACCACACACCTTTTTTCGCTTTGTAGGAGCTCGATATTGAATATGTTTTATCTCTGTAATTGCAGATCTCCAAGGTCTAAAATTTTGTCCTGCAATAGCCCATTGAGTCCTCTTTCCAATTCCACTAGTCTGATCGAAATTGGCTTCTCCAAGAAAGAGTTATGCCCAATCTCCCAAGATTACATGATTATATATTGTTTTAGTAGAGCAAACTTGTATGAAGTGCCATGTGTCCCTGTTTCAACCTTTGGATATAATTCGGGAGTTATGACAATTTTCCCAAGGTCACCTGTTTGGGATGTAATTCGGGAGCCTACAAAAACCCTAACTTCCTTGGATCATATCTCCGAAAATATAGCGCGAAACAATCTGAAATTTGGAACCGAGGTTCATAGAGTTTTTGGCTCTAATGGGGTTTAATTTAAGCTTCTGAAACATTGTAGAAAAAATGTTATAGCGAAAATTCTGCAATGCCCTGTTCAGAGCAGTGAAACCCTAGAATCCAAACCTCTAATACCAAATGTTAAGAAACCAACTCACAAAAATATACAAAAGATAGATGAACAACTTCAAAATCAACCTCTTCGAAGGGGAAACCTCCTTTACATTACACAAATGAACAATTCTTGGATGATACAAATGAAAAACCTCCTTTCTATATATAGGATTCTAAGGGGTCACAATATAATCAAAGCCGACATAACAATAATAATACAAGGACACAACAATAACAATAGTGGGAATTTATGGGGAACAATAATAACAATATGGGGACAATAGGGGCACAAAAATAACAATAAGGGCTACAATGACAATAGTAATGGGGGAATCACTAGTATTATATGGACCTAACACTAATCTAAAATTTCAATCCAATGAAATTGATGAGTAAGGTTACGCCACCTACCTGAAACTTGTAGATTTAAATTCCAATGGTCGGTTTTTGCACAAGAATATTGCCATGGTTTAGGGACTTCTCCTCCTCTCCAAATTATCCAACAACTCACTATTCAAATGAATTGGATTTGCGGGAAAGAATACCTTTTATAGGATAAAACCAAGTTTTTTTGCCACCCATTGCGAAAAAATATACCTTGATTTGATGAACCGTAAGAACCATTGTAAATCTCACACTGATCTCTATAATGGGTCTCTTTTTGGTTTTGGTAATTTGAAACTTCACCAGGAAGCCATTTTTTCCACAAGGTTTCACTTTTCTACCTATTAAAATCAAATTTATTCATATGAGTTTCCTGTACTCTGGTATCACTTTAACTTTTCATTGCTCAAATAACGTATCAAGTTTCATCATGAGTAACCATTATTTACTCATGTTTTCATGGTCCCCATTGGGCCTCCCTCATGTGGCAACATCATCAAGTCACCCTTGTTCAGACATCATAGATGAGTCACCCTTGCATCCATGATGTCTGTTCAGAGTCCCATTGAGTCCTCTTACAATGTATCATCAATCTTTGCATCACCATCATCCCATTTTTCTCATATTTAACCTCCATCTATATTGATATGTCTTTGAAAAGCCTTTGTATGAGTAAATGACCATCCCCTCTAGAATTGAGTTAGTCGATGCCAGGTCAACCATGCATATTATGCTCTTACAAGGGAAGTCATCATTCAACCTCTCATATTGTTTCCTTCCATCATCATCCATGGTGTCAGTCTGTCCATCACATTATTATGATCATTGTGCCTTTGTTAAGGAATCCTCATTACCTCAACTCTGGCAGGCCCTCTTCCATCAACTTCAACACATTTATTTCAGGAGAGTGGTTTATAGGGCGGTGTACCTTAGTGCTAGATTCCATCATTGTTCGATGCCTTAGATCAAGCAAATAAAATCCACATTTCCCTTTGAATTGGTTGATTTGCGTGTGCTCGACTCTAGCTCATTATCGCACAATCAAGAATTATACACTTGATGATCAGGTGATCTAGCGGTTCTACCATCCTTTCCCAGGTGTGTGTGAGATGTTTCAGAATTCATGAGGGGGTTTCCCTTCATGTAGCCCCCCACATGCCTGGATGTCAACAACTGATTATCTAGCCTCAAATGCAGTTCCATAGATTTGACTAGCTCAATCCCCACTACTTGCAGTGCCCACAACATGCATGTCTCATTCAGATCACACCTTCAAATCTTCAGAGCGCTTTCCTATTTGCTAGGGCTTCTTAGTTATGATCCCCCCTCACCATGTTAGCTTGAGGGGTATTGTGTTTGATGTACTTAGATCAATAGATGTTATTGTATTGAGTCTTAGCCCATGCTTTTTTAGGCACATTATATATATGGGACTCATTATATCATTGTATCACTTTCTGATCCATTGATGCTAGCATATCAGGTATCATGTATAATGTACTTTGTTTCTCATACCCACATTGTGGGGCACACCATTATTATTTGTACTAAGTTATATCAACAGGTATGGGTATGCCTCTCTCGTCTCATTTGAGATCATGTACTCCAAAATAGAAAGAGACTTATATTATTTTAGTAAGTCTCAGCCCCTCCATTTCTAGTCCTTCCTTGCCTTGCTTCATCTCTCTCTCTCTCTCTCTATCTCTCTCTCTGAATCCCCTTTGGTGTCTCATGAAAGTGTAACATACAACGTATTTTAGTCATACAATTTTCTCTTGACGCTCTTACGTTGGGGGGAATCTATTATCACCCAAAAAATGACCACCTAGCCATTTCATACTAGGTGGATCGAAATACACCTTGTAGGATCCATTTTACCATTGTAAATTCACTTTTGCCATAATTGAATAAATAATTATTTATTTAATTTTCTCTAGAAATAATTATTAAATAATTATTTCTTAATTAATTTTGACTCAATCAACTTGGAGTATTTAAATAAATCATTATTTATTTATTATTTCATAGTTATTCCATCTTTTCCTCATGACATAATTATTAAACCTCTATTTAAATTTTATTTCTTTCTTAATTCTCACAAAGTGCTTAATAAATCATTTTTATTTGTTAATTACTTCAACCACTTTCTAAATAAAGATATTTGACCATTTTGAATATATTTCCTCTCCAAAAAATATAATAAATTATTCCTGATGACTAGCCTTTTGATTTGGTCAATAATATTTTATTATTTTCCAATTCCTAATTTAGCTTAATACTTTATTATAAATAATAGGGTTTTAAATTCATTCTTGACCATGATGATGATCATCATTGTGACCATTATCATCTCACAACATTTGACCTCTCACTTGAGTTCCATCTTGATTTTTGGTTTTTTGCATATTGAGAAAGAGAAACAGATCATTGAAGCACAATGACATCAATAGCACCCATCCCACAGAGGGGGATCTACAAACCCATGTTATAAATCTTCCTCCCCGGGTGTTTAAAAAAAATTATTATTCATTTTAAGTCTTCAATATGGTTATTTCACTTCAATTTACTATTGTTATATGTTTTGTGCTTGCATCATATATTTTCTTGTAGGGTTTTCTCACATTTTATTGCAAATCCAAAGCATATAAGCACCTAGGTCTTATTGTTAGGGTCACTAGTCACAAGTGATTTAAGTGAAGTATTTTTTGTACACTTGCTAACAATTTTCATACTAACAACTTGCACTACCTTATTAGGAATTATTTGTTCAATAGAATTGATTAAAATATTAGCAATGAATGGAGCAACCTTTGCCTCCCCTCACCATTCTTCAACTTCCAGAAACATTTCTCCTTTTGGTGAACTAGCAATGATATTAATTAATGGCCTATGCCTAATATCTATCCATCCATTTGTAATAATTATAACACTATAGCTAATCCATGAATAAAAAATAGGTACTAAAAACATTCTCAATGAGATCTTTCTACTTTGTGAGTAGTTCAGGTTCAAGCATTTTCATAGGTAGGTCCTTTAAACCCTTGAGGAGTTATGTTAATCACCCTCACTCTGTCTTTCCAATAAGGAGACTGAATGACATTGAAAGGGATAACACAAGAATATATGTCCCTTGCCACTTTTGATTCAACTTCTTCTATACCTTGAGCATAAACCATTTTAGCAATTCTACTCTTTTGAATTAATGGACTTATAACATTTTTTGATGTTGGTTGTTCATGTTGTTTCTGAGTTTCTCTCCTCTTCCTTGCCTCAAGTACAATCCTTGGTTCAATTTTTGGAGCCAAAGGCATGGCATTAGCAAACGGATCATGTATATTTTTATGCCCCATCGGTCCTCAATATCTTACTTCCTCCTTTCTTATGGGTCAGTTATCTTTGAGAAATCATCCACACTCTCTCCCTTTTCTTGCAAAAAGTATGCCTTCACCATTCAGTAGGATCCCTTGTAAGGTTTCTAACATGGATTGCATATCCATTCCCATGCACCACGACACACCATTTTGGAACCTTTTTTGAATTCCTCCAAATAGGATAGAAGTTGATCCTTGTGTTGCTCTTGGACATTGTAGTAGAAGCACAGTGACCAGAATCCATTATTACTGCAAAAAAAACCCGAAAAAAAATCTTCAATAAACAAAACGAAAAAAATAAATAAAAAATAACAAAATTAATTATTTCTTTAAGGCTTAAAATGCCCTTAGAAATGTATTCTTAATAACTTAAAAATTGTTAGCTTCTTACCACAATAAGTTTTATGTAACTGAACCTTCCTAAAAGAAACCACAAAGGATAACCTAATGATGGTTGTAGCAATCAAAAACACCAAAAAACGGTTAAACACTATGTGTGTATCTTCGCAAAACATCAAAAAACATATACAATAATGGTTGTAGCTATCAAAAAATACCAAAAACCAACAACAAGGATGGTTATAACTATCCAAAATCACCACAAAACAACAAAAACTATGGGTGTAGTTATTCGAAAACACCGCAATAAAACCAAAAACTAGGGTTGAAGTTTCCCAAAACACCGCAAAACCACTAAAAATTATGGTTGTAGCTACCCAAAATAGCGCAAAACAACAACAATATGAATATTTCAACCTAATAATATAAATCATCTCTTTTTGAAGTCGTAATTGCCCAAATCATGTTTGTTATAATCACCCTTGCCCAATTTCCTATTTGGAGTGCTCAATTTTCCTTTACTCAAGCCTCAAAAAATGTGAGGACAAATGAAAGGGACCTATTTTAAAAGAAATTTTAAATTTATAAAGGCTCATAGAAATATCAAAAAATGATTTAATGAAATAAAATAATTGAATAAATTTATTTTTAAACCATTAAAAACCAATTGTTGTGAGTAATGGGTAAATTTGTGGGCCACATGTGCAATTGTTGTTGCCATTATGAATCATGTGTTGTTCTTGATGGAAACCTACCTGATGAATGGAAACCTACTTGATGAGTTGTCTCTTGATGGAAACCTACTTGTTGAATACGTAAATAGGATGTGTATACAGATGTGACAAAGTGCTTTGACAAAGGCATACCAGTTCAAAGGCAAAGGTATGGTAAAGTTCAAAGTTCAAGATGTATACATGGGTTCTCTTAAGAAAATATGTGTACACACACAAGTATGAAGAAGAAAAGGCGTGTACAGTTTCTACACCATGGTATTCTTAATACCAAGGGTACTTACCATGGTATTGCCCTATGGTATTGAGCCCAAAAAACGAACCCGTCTAAGAAAACCATTAGCTAGAGTATGGTTTTGAGCTCAGGTATTGGATAACGTGTAAGAGATATAAGTTGATGAAGATAAAAGTGGTATAAGTGTGTGCAAGTGATGGAAATATTATGAATAGTGATATCTGAAGAAAATATGCATGTAATGGGCTATTGATGTTTTGCTTGATCTAAACTAAGTATGCACCTTGGAGTTTGATCATGGATCAGATCCAATAGATCTAAGATGACAATCATGATTATGAGATGATTTGATTTGAATTGATAGCAGCTTAACACAGGATTTTTTGTGTATGTCAAGATTTGGCTATGTCTGAAGTTTTGTGTTGTAGCGAAGATTTGATTCTAAATTTTTAGTGGGTTTTATAGCCTGTAAGGCATGTACATAGGCTAGTGTGATTCTAGTAAGTTGCGTACGCATGGGTTAGTTTCCTAAAAATCATGTACAGATGGAAAATGCTTTGAAGAAAGCACGTACTTAAAGTAGGGTTTTGATGAAAATGATATCTGATCAGTTTAATCAGTTTTGGTGTGTTTCTATTGTTTGTCAATGAAGTCTTCTTAATGATCTGGGTTTAAACAATGATGTGTTGATTATGGATTGATTGATTGAAGAATGTTGAAGTTACTTGTTGATTGCGATTGAATATCAGTGAACGTTCTGTTGTTCTTTCAAAATGTTGCAATACATCTGTGTATGATTCAGTGTTTGCTTCAGAGTGGCAATGGTCCAGTTTTCAAGTTTCAGTGATTGAAGATCTATACGCAGGTATGGTTAATGAAAGACACTTACACATGTGGGTTTTATGCTGCAAAGTAGCATACATATTTTGGTAGATGTTTGATCAAGGTTTGCAGTAACAAAATCTAATTTATGTGATGTGTAGTATGATGTTCAGTATTCTAGTTACAGTGATTTGATTGCTCTAGTGATTGGGTTTCAGTGGTTGGTTGGTTTGGTTGGTTCAGTGATTGGTTTGGTCAATGGTTGAGCTACAAAGATAAGTTTCAGTTTTGATGATTGATTTTGAGCTTAGATGTTGGTAGTGGGTCCAGTCTAAAAATTGGATGAAACATGGCCTATAAGTTATGATGTTGCATAGCAGGCAGAGCCAACATGAAAATTTATTAAATGTGGTCCCCAAACATGAGAGAGTTGGAGCTTCCTTCTAGTGGTGGATGGTAAATTAGATCAGGGGATTGGAGCTCCCTTCCAATAGGAGCTAGAACATGAGTGAAGGTTGTACCCTTCTGTAGGTGGGTGCCTGCGTACTAGTATGAGATTACACCAGTATAAGATTCAGGGGGTTGAAGCTCCCTTCCAGTAGGAGCTGGAGAACGAGCGAAGGTTGTAGATTCTGTAGGTGGGTGCCTACGTACTAGTATGAGTTTGCGCCAGTACAATATTGTAAAAGATTTTCTTTATATTAAAAAGAAGATAGAGATGACAACAACAGGTGGTGTTTTCCCGCATTGGGTTTCCACCTTAAATCATGTTGTTCATGTGTGTTGCTTATGTGGGATGGTTTATTTTGTTCTTACTCCACATGGTTATTGTCTATCTAATGCTTAATAAAGTATTGTTGCATTGACTCAAGATAAACATATGATGAATTAGCTGAAACATAAGTTTTCTAGATATACGCTAGTTGTATTAAGAACAATCGCGTACACACGTAGGTTCCCTTCACTAAAGTCATGTGCATAATTCAGGAAATGAAATTGATTTTTTTATATTTGAAAATACTAGTTCACCCTCCCCCCTCAGTATATTTCCCAACAATTGGTATCAGAGCAGGTCCTTTAGCGGAATCTTGATCATTTGAAGGAGATTCATCAAGATGAGTAATCATGAAGGAGTATTTTCTATCATACCTCCTATATTTAATGGAACTAACTTTGCCTTTTGGAAAGTTAGGATGGGAGCATACTTGCAGGCACTAAGAGCTTATGTGTGGGAAATCGTTGAAAGTAGATATCAATATACAACCTCTATTCCTTAAACTAGTGCAGGAAAGAAACAGTATGAAACCAATGCAAAAGTTGTAAATTCCATCTTGGGAAGTCTGGTTGACACTGAGTTCATGAAGGTAATGCAATTGAACACAACAAAGGGAATTTTGGATAAGATTATTCGAAGTTGTGAAGGTGACACCAAGGTAAAAAGTGTTAAACTTCAAACATTCAAAATTCAGTATGAGACATTCAAAATGCATGATGATGAAAGCATTGCAACATTTTTTCTTAGAGTAGATGAAGTTGTGAATTCCATGAGAAATCTTGGTCAAGAAATAAAAAATGCCTCTATTATTGAAAAGTTTTGAGATCTCTAACTCTCAAGTTAGAATCCAAAGTCTCTCCTATTGAAGAAATGTAGGATTTGAAAAGTCTTACACTTGATCAACTCAATGGAATATTGAAAAAATTTGAGATGAAGAAAGGTGGTCCTTCAGATATGAGATAAGCAACCTTCAAAGCTACTGCAAAAGGAAAAGAGAAGGAAGAATCATGTTATGTATTAGAAGAAGAATAGGAAAACTTTGTAAAGAAACTCCAAGTGGGTATAGGAAGATTCAGAGGTAAGCTTCCTTTAAAAAAAATTCTTGTGGTGGAGTTCATCATTATGCTGCTAAGTATCCCTATAAAGAAAATGAGGAGAAAGGAAAAGAAGTTTCCAAAATAAATAGGAAGAGGTTTGAAAACCAGAGAAGTTTTTATACACATAAAGACAATGATGGTCTTTCAAATGGTGAAGAAGGTGAGTCTGATCAAGAATGTCACTTACTTATGGCATTTGAAGATAAAAGTAATAATGACTTTGATGGCGTAGAAGAAAATAGTACTTTTATTGAAAACTTTCATAGGAATATATCAGATGTAGTAATAGTGATAGATGTTAGCAGCTATTCATGTTTGGGAGAAACCCACTTTCTAGTGATCAATAATGAAGAAGATGAAGCATCTTCATGTATGGGTTTTTGTTAAAAATGTGATCCATTTTCTTGTCTATGCAACAATGGCGGTGATGATGATAGTGAAACCACTGAGTTTGCACTTATGGGTAAAAGTGAAAGTAAGCCTCTTAAAGAATCAGATCAAGGAAAGTTATAATCAATGGATAATATAGATGTGCCTATGCTAAGAAAATATAATTATCAACAATGGAAAGAAAAGATGAAGCATAATATAATGAATCTTGATGTCTGGCATCTAGTGTGCAATGGGTACACCAAGTTTCCTCCATCTGACAAAGAAGTGTAAAAGAACAGTAAGGATTTGAGTAACATATTTTGTAGCATATCTGATTCAATATTGAATAAGGTTACGCATTATACTACTACAAAGAAATTGTGGGATAAGTTGCAAGCAATACATGAAGAACTCCCAAAGGAAGATTTCTCTGGTAATGTTATATCTAACAATGTGTCCAAAATGACAGGTGCAGTTGCTCTGAAAATATTGTTAATGTTAACGATAAGTTTCAGGCTTAAGATAACAAGGATCATGTTGGTATGGTAGCTAACCAATATTGTGAAGGTCTTGAAGATGAGGTCGTCTCTCTAAGATAATATCTTGAAAAAGCAAATAATCATAATGAAGAACTACTTCAAACATTTGAATAACAGGAAAATGGGCTGAAAGAAGAGATTCTCAAATTAAAACAACAAGTGGAGGAAGGAAGAAAATTGAAGAAATTATGAAGAAGAAGGAAAAATAATATCAAGATGAGGTAAATATCCTAAAAGGTAAATTAGAAGAAAAGTATAAACATTTGCAATTCCAAGATATTAGTAATCTTTTGGATAATATTCTTAGTAAACAAAGGTCTCCTGCCATCAAATGTGGTCTTGGTTTTCATGAAACTGTTAAAGAGGAATCTAGTTCACAAGCTGAGGCAAGGAATTCTAATGCAAAATATGAAATACTCAACAACGAGAAAATAAGTCAACCTCATCAACAATCAAGGAAAAAAATATTCAAAGGAAATCATTTATTCCTTACTATACAAGTGTTAATCGATTTTCTCCTCTCATAAATAATGTTGAATGTTCTATATGTCATAATTATGGACATGTTGCAACCAATTGTAGAAATAGAATGTTTCAAGCTAATAACCATCTCCGAGAAAGATCATCATCTTCCACGTAATTTAAGGGTTATTGTTTTGCTTGCAATATGTTTTGTCACAAAGGCATTAATTGAAATAGAAAAAAATATGAAACATATAAGATGTTATGCTTGTAACAACTTTGGGCATGTAGAAAAAGAATGTAGGAACATGTCTATGGATCGCTATAGAAAACATGTTACAAAATCAGATAAGAACATTAATATCAAAATATTTGAAAAAGGTGGATCCACCAATAAGCAAGAAAAAGAAGAACTTATAAGGTGTGGTCTTTCTCTCTGCTCATTTGAAGATGAAGATGAATGGTAGATAGATAGTGGATGTTCTTATCACATGACTAGAGATAAGAGTAAAATGGAGTCTCTCAGGAAGAACCATCATGGTAATGTTATTCTTGGAATTGATGTTTCAACAAAATTTCTAGGACAAGGTAAAGCCAAAATTAATAAAACTAGAGCAACAAATGATGCTTTTTTAGTTCAAGGGCTAAAGAATAATATTATAAGTGTAGGACAAATGGCATATAAGGGAAATATAATTTTGTTTACATAAACCAAGTGTAAGGTTATGAATGAAGTAACTGGAAAAGTCATAATAAGAGGATATAAAAATCGAGACAAATTATGTGTTTGAAGAGAAAAATTCTCATAGATATGAGAAAGGTTTAGACTTAGAGTAAAAGAAGACGGTGCCTATTACAGTCCCTTATCCATCCTTAAATGAATATTTCTAACATTGACTATAGAAGTGGTGAGAGTTACTTGACCTCATGAAAATAGAAGATAATTATCAGGTCCTCAGGATCAGTGATATGTAATATTAGGGGGAGTAATACATGTGTTTTCTTGATGATGACTCTCATGGTTGTTTTTTATTTTCATGCTACTTATACTATTGACAGTGGATCTGGTGTAGTAACAATGCACATGTAAAGATGTAACTAACTTAGGGGATGCTGAAGGCGTGAAATTTCAATATTTCACTTTCTGTAAGTAGATCCTATGAAGAAAATTCACGTGTATACACGAGTTCTAAACTAAAAAAATTGTGTATATATTGCTTTGATGAAGAAATAGTGGGACAAACTCAGGAGAAGGATCTTATATGCTTCACTCAATTATTTTTTTACTTTTTTGCACTGATGGTTGATGGTTATAGTCTATTGATGTTATTTAGAAGTGCTTTTAGTCTTTATAACTTGTTGATACCTTGATGGGCAATTGGTGTATGGAGATACTTTGATGGATTAAATGATATGATAAAATCTTACAGTGAACTGTTGGCACAGGTTTAGGGCGAGCGTTCTCTATACTTCTAATAATTCGTTGTTGGCATTATATTTGTTTCATATATAATGTTTCTTTGGTGATGTTTCTTATGAAGTTCTTGACTGATGAACTTGTTATCTCATACTATGATGAATAGTTTATTATGCTTTTTAAGTTTCATATTGATGAAATAACTCTTGATGAAATGGTGTTTGTGTGATAATTCTTCATTATGAAGAATTTGGACCAAGAGAATGATGTTGCAAAGACATGGTTATATGCTACTGCTACATATGTTGAATGATACTTGGAAACATATCATATTGAAGAATGATGCTACATTGTCCTATCTTACTTTATGATGATATTCTTGGTCCTCTCTTGTTATGTTGTGGTTGCATACCAAGTCACAAGTTGACGATACTGAAGTTACATTGTTCTATCTTACATATTGATGATGAGTTGTTGTTGGCAGATGCTTATGGTGCAGATTATACATGGTGTATTATAGTTGTTGATGACTATCATGGTCTTATTAATGTCTTTAGTCTTAGTTATACATGTCATATATATCATTTGATGTAAAGGTGATGTAAAGAACTATGATGTAATCATTGTAAAAATAAGTCATGTATGGACTATTGTGGTCAAGTCCTTTTCGACATGTGATGTAATTTGTAATCCCACTGTGACTGGATGATTGATGTAAGTTTGATTCCTTGGTGATATGACAAGTAATATGAGTCATATAGTTATGAAATTCATTGTACATCCATCAATAACTTCAACATGTGCTCAGGGAGAGCATGATCAGTGTTCATACTCAGTAGTTCATGTACAAAAGTATTCATTCAGTGTTGGTCAACCCTTTTCCCTTGATGTCAAAGGGGGAGAGTATCTTGGTGTTTGGAGAGTAGCTTGGTTTGGTGCTTGGCTTGATGTGTTTTACAAATATTTACAGGTTGTAGTGACCAAACACCAAAGTTGTTGCCATCAAGTCCAAAGGGGGAGATTGTTGGCATTATGAATTGTGTGTTGTCCTTGATGGCAACCTACCTGATGAATGGAAACCTACTTGATGAGTTGTCTCTTTATGGAAACCCACTTGTTGAGGATGCAAATAGGATGTGTCTATAGATGTGATAGAGTGTTTTGACAAAGGCATAACAGTTCAGAGGTAGAGGTATGATAATGTCGAAAGCTTAAGAAGTATATGAGGGTTTTGTTAAGAAAATATTCATACACATGCGTGTATGAAGAAGCAACAGTGTGTACAGTTTTCATACCATGGTATTATAAATACCAAAGGTACTTATCATGGTATTGACCTGTGGTATTGAGACCAACAATGGATGTTTTGATCCTGTATAAGAAAACCATAAGCTGGAGTATGGTTTTGACCTGAGGTATTCGATAAAGGGTAAGTTATAGAAGGTGATGAAGATCAAAGTGGTATAAGTGTGTGCGAGTGATAGAAATATTATGAATAGTTAGATCTGAAAAAAAAAATATGCATGTAATGGGCTATTGATGATTTTCTTGATCTAACCTAAGTATGCACCTGAGAATTTGATGATGGATTAGATCCAATAGATCTGAGATGACAATCATGAATATCAATTGATTTGATTTGTATTGATAGCGTATTAAAGCATGGTTTTCTAAGTATGTCGAGATTTGGGTATGTCTGAAGTTCTGTGTTGCAGTGAAGATTTGATTCTAAATTTGCAGATACCTACATGGGTTGTATAGCCTGTAAGGCACGTACACAAGCAAGTGTGATTCTGGTAAGTCGCATACATGCATGTTAGTTTCCTGGAAAGTGTGTACACACGGGATATGATTTGAAGAAAGCGCATATAGAAAGTAGGGTTTTGATGAAAACGGTGTCTAATTAGTTTCATCAGTTTGATGTACTTTTGTTGCCTGTCAATGAAGTCTTCTTGATGATCTGGGTTTAAACAAGGATGTGTTGATTATGGATTGATTGATTGAAGAATGTTGAAGTTACTTGCTAATTGTGATTGAAGATCAGTGAAGGTTTTGTGGTTCTTTTAGAATGTTGCAGTAAATATGTGTATGATTAAGTGTTTGTTTCAAAGTGGCAGTGGTCTAGTTTTCAGGTTTTAGTGGTTGAATATTTGTACGCGCGTATTCTTAATGAAAGGTGCATACACAGGCAGGTTTTCTACTGAAAAGTAGCGTATATATTTTGACAAATGGTTGATCAGGTTCTACAATAATAGAATCTGATTTCTATGATGTGCAGTATGATGTTTAGTATTCTGGTTACATTGATCTGATCATTCTAGTTGATTGGTTGAGTTTGGTTAATCCAGTGATTGGGTTTCAGTGATTAGTTGGTTCTGTTGCTATTGGGATTGGTTGGGTCAATGGTCGAGTTACAGAGATAAGTTTCAGTTTTGATGATTGATTTTGAGCTTAGATGTTGGTAGTGAGTCCATTATGAAAATTTGATGAAACATGGCCTACAAGTTATGATTTTGTGTAGCAGGTGGGTGCAGTATGAAAATTTATGAAACATGGTCCCTCGAGATGAGGGAGATGGAGCCTCCTTCCAGTGGTGGCTGGTAAATCAAATCAGGGGGTTGGAGCTCCCTTCTAGTAGGAGCTGGAAAACGAGTGAAGGTTGTAGCCTTCTGTAGGTGGGTGCCTGCATACTGGTATGAGTTTACACTAGTACAAGGTTTAGGGGGTTGAAGCTCCCTTCTAGTAGGAGCTAGAGAATGAACGAAGGTTGTAGATTCTATAGGTGGGTGCCTGCCTACTAGTATGAGTTTTCACCAGTACAAGATTGTAAAATATTTTCTTTATATTAAAAAGAAGATAGAGACTACAAAAGCTGGTGGTTTTTTCCCGCATTGGGTTTCCACCTTAAATCCTAGTCATCATGTGTGTTTCTTATGTGTGGTGGTTTATTTTGTTCTTATTGCAAGTATTGATGCACTGGATCAAGATAAACAGATGATGAATTAACTACAACATAAGTTTCATGGATATACGCTAGTTGTCTTAAGAACAATCATGTACACACGTGGGTTCCCTTTAGTAAATTTTCAAACATAAATAAGGAAATGAAATTGAAAAGTTTATGATTTGAAAATAATGATTCAACAACCCCCTTCTTAGTATTTTTCCCAACAATTGTATCCCTCAAATGTGTTGTATGAGCACATAAATGCATGATAGATTGCTTGTATGCATTTCAATGAGGGTGAATCACAACATAGGTTTACTGGAATTGAAGTTCTCAAATTCATGATTTTTTTTCATTCACCCTATTGAGGTTTCATTGGAAACTATAACCCTAAGGTATTCTCTTCCTTTCCTCTATCCATCATAGAGAGTGTCGTTTCCTTGGCCTATGCTTCAACGCATTCATTGGTATTCTTTTTTAAATTTGTACAATGTTGATTTTATGTAGTGGTCCCTCTTCATCATCCAATATTTCTCAATGAAATGATTGTCATCATTTTTGTCATGTTTTCATTTTAGGACCATGCACTCTACATACATGCTATTTCTTAACAAATCAACATAGGATGTGGTATTTTCATGATCTAATGTGTCTCCATTTGAAGCCTCTACTTTTAAGTATAGCTTTATCTAGTAATCCCCTTTTTATGCAACGAGATCAAAGAACATAAGAAAAGATAGATCAACGACTTAAAAATTGTCCTCTTCGAGGGGGAAACCTCCTTTACATTACATAAATGAACAATTCATGGATGATGCAAGTGTTAAGACATCCTTGGTATATATAAGAGTCTAAGGGGTCACAACATAATCAGAGCCTACATAACAATAATAATGTAAGGGCACGGCAATAACAATAGTGGGCTTCTATGGGGCTCAGCAATAAAAACATGGGGGATACATGGCCACAAAAATAACAATAGGGGGTTACATTAACAATAGAAATAAGGGGAATACACTAGTATTATAGGGACCTAACATGCCACTCTCCCTCCAAAAAGTATTGTCCTCAATGCTTTAGTAGGTCCATATGATTCTGTATAAAATTACCAACCTTCCATGTGGAATATTTAGTGGGTAAGGTCTTCCACTTAATGAGGTACTCTAAAATTAATCGCTTCCATAGTTGACAAGTTCTTATTTCTATGACTGCTTCAGGCTCAAATAAGATTTTTCCTTCTTCATCAAGTTCTCGCAACACTGTTTTAACTAGAAGCTTATCAATGATAACATTCTTTAAGCATGAAACATGGAAAATTAGGTGTACTCAAGAAAATGTAGGAAACTCCAATTTGCGTGCCATAATACCAATCTTTTGCAACATGTTGTAAGGACCATAGTATTTGAGTGATAATTTATTATCCTTTTTAGATTTCTTGAGGTATATTTTTTTGTATGGTTGTAGCCGTAAAAATACCTAGTTGCCTACATCAAAATTTCTTTCACTATGATGTTTATTTTCTTATTGTTTCATTCCATTCTACGCCAGAGTGAGGTTATCCTGTAAGAGTCAGAGAACTTGTTGTTGATGCTCAATGTGATCTTCCATAGATTGAAACTTACATTTTTCTCTTAAAGATGATGTTATGGATGATGGATGATATCCATAAAGTGATATAAATGGGGTCATTTTTCCTATAGTATGGAAGGAAGTGTTATACCACCATTTATCTAGAGGAATCCACTTAATCCATTATGTTTGTCTATTAGATACAAAGCAATGAAGATATCCTTCTAAACATTTGTTCACTATCTCAGTTTTCCCATCAGATTGAGGATGATAAGATGTGTTATGAGCTAATTGAGTAGCAAGACAAGAAAAATAATTCCGTCCAAAAATTTCCAGTGAAAATGGGACCTCTATCACTTACAATAATATTTTGGTTTCCATGTAGCTTTTGAATTATTTCCATAAATGCAGTAGCAACTGTACTACCTTTAAAATAATGAGATAGTGGACAAAAGTGTGCATACTTCGTAAGTCTATCAATTACCACCATGATGACACTCTTTCCTTCAAACTTGGGTAAACTTGTGATAAAGTCAATTAAGACCCCCTCCTAATGCTGACTTGTTATGGATAAAGGTTGTAATAGACCCAGGGTCTTAATTGTCTCAACTATATTTTGTTGGAAAACCAAACATTCTACCGCAAACTTCTGAATATCATATTTAAGGCCATCTGAAAAAGATTCCTTATTGACCTTGTGGTAGTTTTTTAAAAATACTGAGTTACCTCCTAAGGGGAAGGTGTAAAATTATAAAAGAATTTTTTGCTTGATTTGGGATTTCTTAAAAATATGTACGTGATATTTGTACCATAATGAATCATTTATCAAGATAAATATATCAGATGTATTGGGATCTTGCTGCAACTTTTGAATGAGTGTCCACACCTCTTCTCCAGTCATCCATTCATCCCTTGCTTTGATTATCAATCAGGTTGGATAATAGAAATGGCACAAAGAATTGCTTCCACATCATCATGCTTTCTTGAGAGTGCATCTACAACAACATTTTGCTTTCATTTTTTGTAGATGATTTCAAAGTCATAACCCAACATATTTGTGACCCATTTTTGTTGATCTTATGAAGATAATATTTGTTTGAAAAATTAGTTGAGACTATCATGATCTATTTTTACCTTGAAGTGTCTTCCCATTATAGAAGGTTTCCATTTCTTTAGTGCATGTAGTGTTTGTAGCCACCTCCTACCACATTTACCCACTTCCATCAGTTTGCTCGAGGTAAACATGAGCTGAGGGTCACTATGATAAGACTCAACCTCCTATATCACCTTAAGGAAATGGATTTGAAAACTTAAGACATTACTGACTTCCCTTAGGTGCTACGAAACATGAAGGAGAAACCCAACCCCTCCAAGTGTCCAAACCCTGAGATTACTCTTTTTTCACTGACCTAGTGCCTCAGTTACTCCCTTGCTAAGGCATGTAAGGGACTATAGCCTTTCACAGTCACTGATAAGCTTGCCTCCATGTGATTGTGGAATTTTCCAGTCAGTTCTATGCTAGTGACCCCGAATTCTGAGCCACTTTTTCAGGTCCAGGACTCAGCTCTCTGCCCAGAACATTCAACCTATAGGTCATGAATGCATATCTGAATCATAGCGATCTGGAAACTTATATAAGATTTAACAAGAAGGGATTATGCCTTCTCATAATAGTTTCCATAAAAATATTTAGGTCATGCATTCATTAACCATACATTCATTGAGTGAAATGAGATAAGATTCATACTTAGATCTATCAATTAACCATGCCTATAACTAGCATATCACTAGATAAATAAAAATGATAGAACAACCATCCGAGCCACATAAAAACAAGTATATTTACTCATCAAAATAAGAGGAGCTTAACTCTTATTAACCATATGCAAAAAAAAGAGCGAAGTTAGGGACGTCAATAGACCACTTGACCATAGATTGGGCTGAACCAAATATTTCTTTTAGCCAATCACCCCTGTGCCATATTCTAAGCATGAATGTGGGATCTCATGCAATAAACCAATCCATAAACAATGAATGGAATCTAGAGATTAAACCACCTCCACCCTCACCATACCATGATCTCACCTAAACCATTGGTAAGATCACAAAACTAAACTGAACTTGGGTGCTTCATAATTCCTTCACCATCCCTTGAGAAATTTTCTTGTCTCCATCCACCTGATGAGGGCTTCCTAGAGAAAACCATATCCATCCTCAACCCTTGGGATTTTCCTCAGATCAGCTCACCTAGATCCAAAACCTTCCAGCAATCCATACCTTAACTAAAAGTAATCCCATCACACCATGGCTATCTAAAAATGGCAAGGAAAGGACGAAATCATTTGAAAAGACCCGAAAAAATCCATGTGACTAACAACAGAGAAACCAAATTACACACATGCATATTCTACACATGCCAAAACCAGCTAAGAAACCATACGTGCCATATGTTACTTGCAAGTATTCCTACTGAAGTTGCCTGATCCAACCTTTCGTTACTTTATCCTTGCTTTCTTTTTCTTCCCTTGTACTTCCTTTGCATGCTTTATTTCCTTCTCATATTGGTGCTCTTCTCCTCTTTCAAACTAACTCCAAAACTAAACTGACCAAAGGCTACCAACTGATGCTCTGATGCATTTTTATTATTGATGCCTCTAATTTATTCATTTTCCCTCTATTTTCCTTCAATTTCCTCCTCACATGCAACTTGTGACCTTTCACCTCCCTTTTCTCCTAATTTCCATTGTTTTCATAAATAAATTCCAATTATTTCCTCTTTTCCTTTTCAAATCCTTTTCCATTTCCTTTTCCAATTTCCCTTTAGCCATAAACACACCAAGTGATGCCCACTAGGATATTTTTCCAAACATTAAACTTGGAATAAGTGTCCCTTAACCTTGGTCTTATTTTTCATTTATTAACTTTCATTACATGAAATTTTAACTCGTGGTTGTTACAAACCCCTCCCCGTTAGGGGAACACCATCCTCATCATTCTATGACACCTATAACCATCAAAATCACTGAAAAAACAAACATTCTTCCCATGGAGCTTAATAACCCAACTCATTGCATTATTTACAGTGAAAAACCTACTCAAAAGCAAAACGATCATGACAAACATGACAATATGATAACCATATTGCTTATTGGAGCTTTATAACATATCTCATTGCGGTATTTACAATAAAAACCATACACTAATATGTACATATACCAAAATTTCTTTTCCTCAACCTGCAAAGAATGAAGTATACATAGCCCACATCTAATCAACCATCTCCCATGTAGCTTCATTGGCCACAAAGTGCTTCTAATACACATTAACTTGATTTATTTCTCTGTTCTGAAGCTTGATTTATTTCCACTGCAATATGCACTAAGGTTCCGAAGCATGAGTTATTTCCACTGCAATATGCACTAAGGTTCTGACTAGAATTCTCCTTCTAGTTCCACCTGCAATACAGACTAATCAATAACATTACCAACATACTTTACATATATTTTAAGTAATGAAACATGGAAAACATCATGGAATTTGACCATCAGAGATAGTGCAAGTCTATAGGCCACTGGTCCAATCCTCTCAAGGATCTCGAGAGGCACACAATACCGTGGTCCCAACATTGCACATAATCCAATCCTCAAGGAGATATTCTTGGGCATTATGTGTAAATACACATTATCCCCAACTTGAAACTCACTAAATTCCTTGTGTTGGTATGCATAACTCTTCTTCATTTCCTATGTTGCCTTTAGATTCTTCTTTATAATTTGAATTACATGTTCCATGTCTTCCAACATGTCTGGTCTTATCAATACCGTATTCACTAGATCACTCCAACTAATGGGAGTATTACAACTCCACCCATACAGTGCCTCAAAAAAAATCATCCTCAGTGACCCCTAGTAGTCGTTATTGTTAGAAAAAACAACCTATGGAAGGTACTCCTCCCATCTCCACTTCTGATACATCACATACATCCTAAACATATCCTCCAGAATCATGTTGACCCTCTTTGTTTTTCCATTTGTCTATATATGATAAGTTGTACTGAAGGAAAAATCTATCCCCAAACCTGCAAACAACTCCTTCCAAAACTTGGAAGTGAACTTAGCATCCTTGTCTAACATGATCTTCTTTGGAACACCATGCAATCTCACAATCTCCCTTATGAAAGCATGTGCCACCTCACTAGCTGAATAGGTAGTCTTTACTGGAAGGAAGTGAGATACCTTACTCAACCTGTCGACCAAAACCATTATAGAATCATGCTACCTCAATTTCCTCGAAATAATTGTAATGAAGTCCATGGAAATGACCTCCCATATCGATTCTATAATCTGAATAGGCTAAAGAAGTCCACCTATATTCTTACACTATTCTTTCACATGTTAACAATCCAAATATCTAGCCACAAACTATGCCACTTCATTCTTCAAATTTAGCCAATAGTAGAACTTATTCATTTTTGTCAACGTCTTCTAGTATCCTGGGTCTCTTGAAATAAGGCTTGACATGAAAATCCCTCAATATAAGCTTCTTGATCCCACTGTCATCTGACACATAAATCTTGTCCCTGAATCTCACCGAGACATCTGCTATGAGATGATAATCCACATCCTAATCACCTGTACCTTGATGCTATAACATGTTTCTAAAGCTTCATGTACCTGTCATCCTATTGTCCCTCCTGTAAGATCTGATCCAGTAAATCTATCCAATACGAGTACCCTTTTTTTAAATTTTCGCATAAGAAAAAAAAATGTTGATATAATCCTTTCTAGTACAGATCTACTCTAAGGGTCTGAAGCCATATTGGATGGTCGAGTATAATTTGCAAGCTTATCTTTGGCAAGAAAGTCTTGTCACCAATGTTATTGTTCATACCTATGCTTTGGACAATCTGATGTGAAGACTAAAACTAAGAGTATTGGAATGATGCATTCCAACATCAATTCTCATTTGTGGAACTTACATTATCAAATAGTCTTGGTATCCCTATAGCAACACACAAGTCGCACTCAAATATAGAAGTTTGGATTGTCAATTGCAATGGAGAAAATCTCACCTTCTAGAGCACACACAAAATGTATTTAGTGCTAGGGTTCAAATGAGCTCCATATTGTTAAAAGAACTCACTTGGCAGGCAAGAGTGAAATCTACAACAAAATTCATAAATTGGTGTCTTCCAAAATTGGTTGTGGCTTCATTGAAAGCATTGTATCTTTCATTATCACTGAGGCACGGAAACTAGACACGTTCAGGGGAGGGTTGTTGACTTTCTTCCGCATTCATTAGTAGTGTCTGCTTGAACAACCAATGGACATGTTCTCCTTTAAGGAGTTCATGACAACCTCAAGATATTTTCATAGACCCATGAAAATGAATTCAATATCCACCAATCACATAATTCTCAACACTTTATCTAAGGCAATGCCTTCACTCTCTATGCTTAATCACTATAGCAAACAAGGGTACATTGAGCTCTGAGTGATTTTAATCAGGAGACTCTCTGACTACCAGGCTGAGCCAAAATATGGGAATCTAGACATCATTAGGTGCAAATCTACTCTAGTGATGATTGTTGCATGTTTGTTCTATGTATCTTTGAGCATGGTTATTGTAGTAGTTACTCCACCATAAAAAATCCTACAATTCTCCTGCTAGCTATGAACCCTTTTTAAAATTTTCACATAAGAAAAACAATTGCTGATATAATCCTTTCTAGTACAGATCTTCTTTGAGGGTCTAAAGCCATATTGGATGGACTAGTATAATTTTCAGGCTTATCTTTGGCAAGAAAGTCTTTCCACCAGTGTTATTGTTCATACCTACTCTTTGGACAATCTGATGTGAAGACTAAAACTAAGGGTATTGGAATGATGCATTCCAACATCAATTCTCATCTGTGGAACCTACCTTATCAAACAGTCTTGGTATCCATATAGCAACACACAAGTCATACTCAAATATAGGATTTGGGATTGTCAATTGCAATGGAGCAAATCTCACCTTCTAGAGCACACATAAAATGTATTCACTACTAGGGTTCAAATGAGCTCCATTTTGTTAAAAGAACTCACTTGGCAAGCAAAAGTGAAATCTACCACAAAAGGAATAAATTGGTGTCTTCTAGAATTGGTTGTGGCTTCATTGAAAGCATTGTATGTTTCATTATCACTAAGGCATGGACACTAGCCACGTTCAGGCGAGGGTTGTTGACTTTCTTCCACTTTTATTAGTAGTCCATATGTTGAAATTGGCAACTGGGGCCAAACTCGACATGGGTCATCTTATTTATGATAGCTGATATTTTTCTTAGATTCATCTCTCTGAGAGGTGTAGGATTTATCTAAAGATCATACGATTTTGACATGTAAAAATGGAGATATGAATTTATTTGTATTATTGAGAAATTGTCAATGTCGGCCAACAAGCAAAATAGGCATTTTAACCCCCAACTCATCCTCAACGTTGCATATAAAAGGAGACCTCAAGTCATTATTTCATCATCTCATCTTATCACATCTCTCTCTCCTCACTTGATAGGGTACACAAATTTGGCAGCTTTCTCTCACACATGTGAAGGAAGGAGGACATTTTCTGTTGACTACGTTGACCAACATTGACTAGCATTGACGGAACTATAGGGAGGCTTTCTAGGGTTGCGTTGACCAGCATTGACTACAGATTTATGTGAGGAAATTATGTTTGGGCAGGTCGCAATTTTGGGCATGAATTCCAAGGCTATTTGACCCCTGCGTTGATCAATGTTCACTGTCCTAGGGCTAGTCGCAAGGTTGACTTCTGTTTGCCAGATTTGACTAGACATTTTTGGACTATTTTGGACTGTTTGGGTTTGTTGTTGGAGGCCGAAGTTGACTGGGTTTGACCAAGCTGATGAGAAGAAGAATTATGCCATGTTTGACCAACGTTGACTTTTTTGGTTAGGGATTTTCCACTGTTGTCATAAATTATCAAATTTGTAAATTTCTATTATGTCTCTATGTTGAACTATTGAAGAATATAAGAAGAATTGATCAAGGGTTTCCCCACATTGGGGTTTATCCCTGGCCAATGCCACATCTTGTGTCCTCTTGTCTTGGCTTGTCTTCTACTTTTTAAGTTTATGTTATATCTGCATTTTACTATCATGCTGATGTGATTGCTAAACTCGATATTGATATTCAGCTAATAAAGAAATTGAAGTAAATTTCTCTTAAGCATAGAACATACCAAAAATTAACAGCATGCTTCAACAACCAATGGACATGTGCTCCTTTAGGGAGTTCATGAGAACCTCAGGATCTTTTCATTGACCCATGAAAATGACTTCAATATCCACCAATCACATAATTCTTAGCACTTTATCAAAGGAAATGCCTTCACCCTCTATGCTTGATCACTATAGCAAACAAGGCCACATTGCGCTCTGAGTGCTTTTAATCTTGAGACTCTCTGACTACTAGGCTGAGCCAAAATCTGGGTATTTGGACATCATTAGGCGTAAATCTACTCTAGTGATGATTGTTGCATGTTTTTTCTATGTATCTCTAAGCATGGTTATTGTAGTGGTTACTCCACCATAAAAAATCTTGCAATTCTCCTGCTAGCTCTAAACCCTTTTTTAAATTTTCGCATAAGAAAAACAATTGCTGATATAATCCTTTCTGGTACAGATCTTCTATGATGGTCTGAAGCCATATTGGATGGCCAAGTATAATTTTCAGGCTTATCTTTGGCAAGAAAGTCTTTCCACTAGTGTTATTGTTCATACCTATGCTTTGGACAATCTGATGTGAAGTCTAAAACTAAGAGTATTGGAATGATGCATTCCAACATTAATTCTCATTTGTGGAACCTACCTTATCAAACAGTCTTGGTACCCCTATAGCAACACACATGTTGTACTCAAATATAGGATTTGGGATTGTCAATTGAAATGGAGCAGATCTCACCTTCTAGAGCACATAGAAAATGTATTCACTACTAGGGTTCAAATGAGCTCCATACTGTTAAAAAAACTCACTTGGTAGGAAAGAGTGAAATCTACCACAAAAGTCATAAATTGGTTGTGGCTTCATTTAAATCATTGTATCTTTCATTATCACTTAGGCATGGAGATTAGATATGTTCAGGGGAGGGTTGTTGACTTTCTTCCACTTTTATTAGTAGTCCCTTCTTCAACAACCAATGGACATGTGCTCCTTTAGGGAGTTCATGAGAACCTCAGGATTTTGTCATTATCCCATGAAAATGACTTCAATATCCACCAATCACATAATTATTAGCACTTTATCAAAGGTAATTCCCTCACCCTCTATGCTTGATCACTATAGCAAACAAGGCCACATTGAGATCTGAGTGCTTTTAATCTGGAGACTCTTTGACTACCAAGCTAAGCCAAGATCTAGGTATTTGGACATAATTAGGTGCAAATCTACTCTAGTGATGATTGTTGCATGTTTGTTCTATGTATCTCTGAGCATGGTTTTTGTAGTGGTTACTCCACCATAAAAACTCATGCAATTCTCCTACTAGCTCTGAACCCTTTCTTAAATTTTCGTATAAGAAAAATAATTGTTGATACAATCCTTTCTGGAATAGATCTGCTCTAAGAGTTTGAAGCCATATTGGATGGCTGAGTATAATTGGCAGGCTTATCTTTGGCAAGAAAGTATTGCCACTAGTGATATTGTTCATACATATGCTTTGGACAATCTGATGTGAAGACTGAAACTAAGAGTATTGGGAATGATGCATTCCACCATCAATTCTCATTTGTGGAACCTACCTTATCAAATAGTGTTGGTATCCCTTTAGCAACACACAAGTCGTACTCAAATCTAGAGCACACATAAAATGTATTCATTGCTAGGGTCAAGATGAGCACAAAAGCCATAAGTTGTTGTCTTCTAGGACTATTTTTGGCTTCATCGAAAGAATTGTATCTTTCATTAACACCAAGGCATTGAGACTAGACACGTTTAGGGGAGGGTTGTTGACTTTCTTCCACTTTTATTAGTAGTGCCTGCTTCAACAACTAATGGACATGTGCTTCTTTAAGGGGTTCATGATAACCTCATGTTCTTGTCATTGACCCATGAAAATACTTCAATATCCACCAATCACATAATTCTTAGCACGTTATCAAAGGTAATTCCCTCACCCTCTATGCTTGATCACTATAGAAAACAAGGCCACATTGAGCTCTAAGTGATTTTAATCTAGAGAATTTCTGACTACTAGGATAAGCCAAAATCTAGGTATTTGGACAATCATTAGGTGCAAATATACTATAGTGATGATTGTTGCATGTTTTTCTATGTATCTCTGAGCATGATTGTTGTAGTGGTTACTCCATAAAAAAATCCTGCAATTGTCCTGCTCACTCTGAACCCTTTTTTAAATTTTCGCATAAGAAAAACAATCGCTTATATATTCCTTTCTGGTACAGATTCTGTTCTGAGGGTCTGAAGCCATATTGGATGGATAAGTATAGTTTGGAGGCTTATCCTTGGCAAGAAAGTCTTGCCACCAATATTATTTTTCATACCTATGCTTTGTACAATCTTATGTGAAGATTGAAACTAGGAGTATTGGAATGATGCATTCCACCATAAATTCTCCTTTGTGTAACCTACCTTATCAAATAGTATTGGTATCCCTTTTGCAACACACAAGTTGTACTCAAATATAGGATTTGGGATTTTCAATTGCAATGGAGCAGATCTCACCTTCTAAAGCACACAAAAAATGTATTCACCGCTAGGGTTCAAACGAGATCCATAATGTTACAAGAACTCACTTGACAGTCAGGAGTGAAATATGCTACAAAAGTCATAAATAGGTGTCTTCTAGGACTAGTTGTGGCTTCATTGAAAGCACTGTATCTTTCATTATCACTGAGGCATGGAAGGCTTTGAACCAACTTTGATGTGGTCCTCCATATGTTCCACTCAGCTTCATCCTAGCATATGATAAGAGCGCATGGGCAACACTGCTCCTCGCCACAATGTTTTCCTAAAGGGATTGTATGCCTACTGCTACAGACTTATTTTGAATATCATGAACATTTGTTTTCATCCTTCTTAAAACAAGGAACAAATGACCAATCATGGAAATATCCATAAGGATGTTCAGATTTGTCAATAAGAAAATCTCAAGCTCTCTCATTGCTCCAATTGCACAAATAATCATACAAGTTTGATGACCCTCAGGTGAACTAACATCTTTTGTTTTTTTTGTTTTTTCTAGAAATGAGAAATTGAATGAAAGGCATAAGTTCATTTCACTATTGGAAAAAACTCCCTTTCATTTTCCTATTGTGTGACTAAATTTCACAGGAAAATCCTCTAGGAGCAAATAATATTGTTGTTTTATACACCCACACCAATATTATCTATACCATCAAGTGATTTTCCATAGACATCAAATTGGAAAACATCAATTTTCCTTATGGTTAGTTCACCCTTGCTCGATCCATCATTCCTTCGGATAATGGAAAAATCCCTTGGATACAACAATGGCTCCAAAACATTATGTATTTGATTTGAATGGCTATGATGGAATTTTTTGTTAGTGTCCCATGTGGTTTTAGCACACTATCATCATAATCAACAGGAAAACACAGTCCATAAAAGATCAATGGGTGATAAGTGAACTTTGTATCCTTGGGAAACCATTTGAATGCCATCTTTTTGGTAATCTTTTAACAAGATGTTGTTCATTGCCAAGCAAACCACTTTTGTTCATGTTTCCATCATTTTCATATAGAGGAATAGCCATAAGGGGAGAGATGCAAAAGCCAGTTTCCATTATGACAGGAGACCCGGATTCCTTTTCTTTCTAGTGGTAATTCTCAAAATTTTGTGATCCATAAAAACAAATTCATGCGACCTTCCCTTGTTTTGCTCAGAATGAAATTCCAAGCAAGTATCATTCCAATTGGTCCCGTTATACTTACTCCCTAGCCAACCAGGATGGTAGCGATTTTCCCTTCTAATTTCATAAGTTTGTTCAAATCTATCTCATAAGTGCTGGAAACCTCATGATCCTCTACATTCATATTTTGCTCAAACCTGGAATCTGGTTTCTTTTTTCATGCAAAGTGAAACAAAGAGTTAGACATCCTTGTCATCATAGGATGAGATTGGTAAATCATCTGTAGAAATGGTGGATGGTGGCTCATTTACAACCAAAGTGACCTAGTTCATAAGGAAGGTATCAAGAACCTCATAGTTAAAAGTATTCTCTTCACAAGTATATGCAATGCTCAGGGAACTCTTTTCTGATGTGACCTCTGTTGTGGGAATACATTTGTTCCCTCGCCAATTACTATCATTGTCAAACTGCAGAGCATTGTCTTGTTCAATTTTAGCACATGTCTCATTACCATCACGAAGAAATAAAGTTCCCTTGCCACTTAGCTCTAATTCTGAGTGCAAATGTTGTATTATGAGCTTTGGGAAGGCTGTATGGTTGAAAATATTATCATATACAAAGTAGTCCACTCCTTCAGATCCAGGAAAGATTTTGGACTGAGAAACATAACCACTATTTTCTTGAGTTTGATTAAGGTGGTTGATCTGCCTGTCTTCAGAATTATTCTTTACAACTTGATCACACTTATTATCATTCTGTTCTTGGGAAAAGTTTGGTTCTGTTGTAGGGATGATCTGATCAAAAAACTCACAATCTATATCAGTGCTGGAACCAGAAGACAAAGGCTGACCTAGAGTGTCTTCTTTGTTAATAGCTTCATAATTCTCAAGAATGCAGTAAACTCTTGTATGATATTTTGGTCATAGGAGAGACAGTCTGGGGATAAAAGTGCTATCATCAAATGATTTCCCTTGTAGGGGGGATCTATATCAATGGACGTAATCCCACTCCTTTCCTAGACAGAAGAATCTCTAGCACGATCATCAATATTCAGTTTTTTGACGAAATCAAGACTCGTTCTAATGCCATGAGTGCTCCTCGGAAATTTGCATCCTTCCTTATCTGTGTCATTGTGACTATTATCTTCACGAATGCATTATCTTACTGATTTTCTGCCATAGGAAAATGATCAAGTCACGCCCCTTCAATGTGATTCTCAGCCACCAGCCCAATGTGTTTTTTTTATCTGCAATTCTCATATCATGACAAGGGTCATCATTGAAAAACATGAATAAAAAGACTTTCCATGAATTAGACACAAAGACTTATTTAAATAACGTGATTTAGAGGCTATCTCTCTACAAAACTACATGATGGCTCTCTTATTTGTGTTTCATGTTCTGCTATAGAACTACTACCATAACCCTTAGTGGAATAAATCATAAGAATGTCATCTTCAGTTTTATCACACCATTTGCTTCACCTTCAAATTTTGCGCAGAGAAAATCAGGGTGGCCTTTTAGCCCTTGAAACTTCTACAAACTTCTGACTTATTGACGGGAAAATCATGATCTTCCCTTTTTGCAATAATCAACTTTTTTTTGTCAACAATATCTCCTTCCGGGTCTTCCCATTTGTCTTTCGCTATGTCAAGTTTCAGTAGCTTTTTGGACAAGATTATACGTTGATCACTGTTCACGGGGTCCTGGAAAAAGGTTTATCTCTGCCTTTCTATTGCCATATTTTTTCCATGGCTGCACACAGTGAATTAAATGCTTCAGTGAGTTTTTGGGAAACCAAATCCGTGGGATTTCTATGATAATTTTTCATAATGACATCAAATATTTTCCTTATTTCAACATGAAGATTGAGCAAAAAGTCCCCATTAGAGTTTTTGATAACTGTTCACAGTACCTGCTATCTTCTTCAATGGAATCTTCGACAGGTTAAAGACAATCTTCTTCTTGTAAGGCCACCATCAAATTTTAATAAGTATCTTCATACCTTGAAATCTTGGACCCCAATTCTTGAGAAAATTTTAAAATAAATTTGTTATAGAAGATATACTTTATCGTGTGCAACAATACATGAAGTTTAAACCAGTCCCTTTATGGCGCCAATGAATAAGTGAATAATTTCATCAGGTTGTCTTCATGAATTGTATCTACTTCTGAGGTTTATTTCGAAGGTCATACAATATGAGGGATGGCTGAAAAAGGGTAACCATCAAATTTTGGACAATCTTCAGCTAATCCACATTATAGTGGTTTGGGTACCTTGGGATACTCTTGCCACCAATTAGCCTTATATATCTCATGACATTCCCAAGGAGCCATGTTTCATCAAAATGGGAGCTTAAATTGATAATAATGCAATTATGTAACTTTTCACAATCAGTGGCAAATGTGAGCTGTCACTGTCTTCAGAATGATGTGTCTCTCACCTCACAAGCACAATCTTCAAAATCTTTAAAGAAGAAGGTCTTCGTTCTTCCAATGGGTCACCAATATGAGCACAAATTTTTAAAAATGAATCCTCATCCAAAGTTGCATCTTTTTTATAAATGTCTTTCAGGAAATGGTCTTTATCTTCGACAACAATACCAAAATATTATTACGCAAACTTATACCTCTTAAGATAAACTCCAAAAGTTGAAGTATAGTTTGAGTGCAACTAAAAGGGAGGCCATTGTCCAGTGTCACCCCACCAACCCTCTTCTTCACTTTAGACTGGCTCTCCTCCATCTCAAGGGGGTCATCCCTAGATTAAGATTTCTTGGTTTTAAGGTAATGGGTTTCAAGGTGATACGAAGACTAAATCTAACAAAATGGTTCTAAAAGAGTTTTAGATTGTGGAATTTGATGGAAGGACTAGAGACTACTCTCTTTCCTTTGGGAAAATGGGGTCAACTAATTAACCCCTTGGGAAAAGGTAAGTGGATCTAGGGTTGATAGGAGTCACCAATATGAAAAAAAATCTTCAAGAATGAATCCTCATCCAATGTTGTAGTTTTTTTATAGATGTCTTTCAGGAAATGGAGTTTACCCTTGGAAACAATGGCAAAATGTTATTGCACAAACTCTTACCTCTTGAGGTAAAGTCCAAAAGTTAAAGTGTGGTTGGAGTGCAACTAAAAGGGAGGCCATTTTCACCTCACCAAACCTCTTATTCACTTCAAGTTGGCTCTCCTCCCCCTCAAGGGGCGGATGGTATTCCCTAGGTTAATATTGCTCGGTTTTAAGGAAATGAGTTTCAACGTGATATGAAGAGTAAAGCAAGAAAAATGGTTCTGAAAGGGTTTTAGATTTTGGAATTCGATGGAAGGACCAAAGACCAATCTCTTTCCATTGGGAAAATGGGGTCAACTAAGGACTCCCTTGGGAGAAATTAAGTGGATCTATGGCTTAAAAAAAATTCTCCACCTGTGTTGGACCAAAGAGAGAAGTGACAACATGAATCACAGTTTTCCAAAAGATTCCAGGAGCAAAGCATTCTAGAGATAATTTTATATAATATGTATTTTAATGTGGGAGTAGGTTTTCTCACAAGGTTTCTCACAACATCTGTAATTCCATGAGATATACAAGGTTTTCTCACAACAGAGAGGAGATTTTTCATAACAAAAAAATGATTTCTCATCATTATGGCAAAGTGAATTCACAAAAGGCAGGCTTTTGAGTGCTTTTTTGGAAATGATAAATATATTAGTTCAAAGATCAGATCAGCACATCATGGCACAAAATAATTACATCACATGAAAAAGAAGAGTCCCAAGAAAAAAAGCCAAAAAGGAAAGCATTTTTGGGCTTCAGGGCATACCTTTATATAAAATTCGACAACAAGGTTACCAAACTCACCCCAAACAATGACTCATTTAGGCCAAGGAGTGAGAAAGGACTTGGACTCAAGAAAACCTCAAAAGTTGACTCAGGAAATTAAAAATTAAAAAATACACCGAAGTTTAGGATAAAGGGATATTTTTCATAGTATGAAAATCTACAAGGTGCATATAATACAAATTTCTATTAATTCCTTATTTTAGTGTACATAGATGATAACGCATGCTACAAAACATCATAAATTTTAGGCAAATTGACATGTCTATTGTTTTTTTTATCACTCAAAATTGTCCTTACAAGGTTCTATCATCAACCTAACAACTAAGCATCAAATGGAACAATCAAGAAGAATGCCCTGTCACCAGCAAACTTCTCTCACTTTGGAACCAGTGCATGCTAGTTTTAAGAGGGTAACCCTAGTGGCATTCACTGAAATATGTAAATTGGGTCAACGATACACACTCAAAAGGAAGTGAATCATAACACTTAAGTACTTAAAGCAAAGGTTCCTTGAATAAGGGGAGTGATATACTCAAAACTACCAGTTCAGAAAATCATCATTATAAACCAAAGAGTACACCTGAAACCTCATATGGCTGCCAAGAGAGTATTCCTCATTGACAAAGTTATAGACAAGAATGTCCATAGGCAGAATAACACTACTCCAAGAGATTTTAATAGGTTTCACACTACCAAAACTACTCAAGGTTATTTCAATTCTACTATTCAGAGGTCATCACTAACCATGTCAATAGTAGGCCTGAGGAACCAATACCAAACAACTAA
Organism: Pinus taeda; assembly: GCA_000404065.3. Classification (NCBI taxonomy): domain Eukaryota; kingdom Viridiplantae; phylum Streptophyta; class Pinopsida; order Pinales; family Pinaceae; genus Pinus; species Pinus taeda. The sequence continues at coordinate 37,158 of APFE031429239.1, read as the reverse complement.
GTCCATTGGGTAATCTAATATGAAAGGGACAAGAACTACGGATGAATGAAGAGGAAAGGTGGAATCAAAAGTAACCAGTCCATTGTCTACTAACCTTCTCCTCCTCTTATACTTAAAGAAGCATAATCCCAATAATAACTCTACCCAAGAATAGGTGCCATGCAAGGTCACATGCATCTGCCATGGATCTAAAAGAAAAAGCAATTGAAAGTCAAAGAAACCCTAATATGGATGATCTAATCCTCATACTCATGTGCATTCATGAGAGCAAGAGACAGAGTCCAAGTAGGCCACTCTATATGGATAAGAATAGATCATCTCCAATAACATAACAAAGCTTCCAATGATAGCATGCATCACTCCTCAAATAGGGTGGTCCAATATAGCCAATAAAAATATCCTCAACTTAGCATGCATCAACCTTCCTCTCCCTAAGTAAATCAGCAAAATCACCTTGAAGCACGCTTACATAAGGTGCCATCCATACCAAGCATATAACTCCTGAAAAAGCACAAGTGGACAACTAGGAATAAATCTCCATCAAAAGCACATGCACCTAGGTGCCCCATTTTCTGCATGAAAAATAGATCATTCAAAGCATGGTGAAACCCCAAGATAGGGCACTTCCATTTTCCAAAACAAGCATCCTCAAATTAGCATGTAACCCCACCAGGAACAATGCCAACCGACCAAAGACAAATATGGAACCTCCCTTAAAACAAATATGATAGTAACTTCATCAACCAAAGCACTTTGTCTTCCTGTTTTAGCTCATATATTTAACGGAAAAAGTGAAGGACATATGGACAATAATAGAAGAAGATCCACTAATGCACAGATAGGCACTCCAAAATAGTAGCAAGACACCACAGATAAATTCTTCCATAATTCTCAAAAGTACTCCACAAGAAAATCACCTCTTTCAGCCAAGATAGGCCAAGCCAATTGTTGTTATAAAGTCATTATGCAAGGCACATAAAATCCATTAGCTTTTCTCCACAGACATGTGCCTAAGGTCCTCCATGAACCTGTGATACATCGAGCATCAGAGGCACACTATAAACTCTTATGTTCAGCTCAAAAGTTCAAGAAATAACTACACTGTCTGTTGGAAGACCATATAAACCACAAAAAGATAGAAAATAGAAAATCAGTCTGCAACCTGCCCTCATAACCAATAATATATGATGCCCTAATTCTGGGTTCTCCTCAAAATCCTTGAAATTTTTGGGTTTTCTTCACAAACACTATAGGATCTCATTATGATCACATGCAAACTAAAGCATCTACTGAAGTAACAAAAACCAGAAAAAACTAGAGACCACTTGTTGATGAAGCAACCTCATTTATCTTAAAAGTATGTGTTTATGCCAATCTAATATTGTAGGCAAGTTCTCCATGATGTGTTCTACCTTCACCTAGTTTGCATGTCAAAAATACCCACAAGAAAGTGATATTGGATAGGGAAATGTAAAAAATGAACATAAATATTTTTGACAATGAACATTCTCTCTCTCCTTTTTTGTGAATTTACAAGGTCATCTTGGACATGATTGATGATGTTTTGTGTTTCTTAGCAGCTAAATTCTTCACTTTTGGCATTGAAACAAGCATTAAATAGACTTTACCTATATAAGACCTGTAGAATTTAAGAGCCCTGCCTTAAATTTCCCAAATTGAGACACGTGCCCATTATGGAATACACTGCCTTGTCTGCAAATATAACATGTCTTTAGTATAAACCTAGAATGTGAACAAGTAGAAGTGGTTGTTGTTCTAGCAGTGGTTGCCACGATTCGGAGAAAGCTTTTGAGTATGCACTTAACATTGGCACATTGACTAAAGCCCAAATATGCATTTAAAAGTTGCATTCGAAGCCCTCCCACATGACCATCTAAGGCACTACTATGGGAGGAAACATGTTGAAATGATGAAACACCTCCTTTGGGAGTTTCATCATTATGGAATGGTGAGACACCTACTTTTGGGGTGTCATCGTTATGGAATGGTAAAACACCTCCTTTGGGAGTGTCAATTTGCCAAGAGTAATTGGACATTCATTCAAGACCATTACTATATTTTTCTTCAAGAAAAGCTTCATTGGTGTGCCACATTGTTTGGAGATTGCAATTATTTGGTTTTGTCATCCTTCATTGGGATTTGACAGTGCTCAAAAGTTTTTTCCTTATTCACGCTCTGGAAGATTAGGTATAAGTATGTTTTTGAGCCATGCCTCTGTTGAATGTTCATTTTTTGCACCATATGGGTTGATGAGGTACATCCCAAGTTGTTGCCCAAGGGTGCCTTATTGATCAACCATGTTCAAGCTCTAGATTATATAATATTATTTTGACTTTATTTCAAATCTGCAATGCCCATACTTAATTTTTTGGATTTAACTCTTTCAAAGAAGATCTGCAATACTCATACTTAATCCATTCTGGATTCCTGCTAAGAACTGAGGTGATCTACCTCCTACATCCAGGAAAAATTCAAAGTTAAAGAGCAATTATGGGAAAATCCAAGACAACAACCCACAACACGGAAAATTTGGGAGAATGGGGACTTTTCAATTGCAAGGAAAATGATAAAATTGTAGGTGAAGATGTTCATTTTACGTTGAATGGAATCAACGAGAAGTTATATCTTTCACTCAGAGCTTGGTTATGAATTGAACTGAACTAACATTGCTCTTCCTCATTCTGAACCTTGGAAGGTTCTTGGTGTGGTTGGAACTTGGGCTTGATTCCTTTTAACTTAAAAATCTTGCTCCTCTAATTATTTTAGTTTTATCCGGTTGAGCACCCAACTCAAAATAAAAAACAATATAAGGATTGGTGCTCATATAATTACACAATGAAGCTTGGTTATGAATCTCAGGTCTTCCTTAACAACCCTCCCCTATGTCCTCTTTTTTTAGAATGTGAATCTCCCCTTAATTTTTTTGAATCTTAGCACCAACATTATCTCAATTCATTTAGAAGTAAGCCCCTTTTAAATGACTTTAGATGGCATTCCTAGTGTATGTGTGTTGGAAACCTTGGCATACATGTAACAAAGCTATATTCCAATACATTTAGACTAATCCAACACTAGTAACTAATAGAGTTAAATCCCTACTAGCTAAACATATTTGAATCAAATTCCCCAAGTTATATCGGCCTTAATTCTTGGATTCATATGAAACAATATGGATGGATGAATCCAATATTCATCCTCAACTTTCCCCTTGTCCTCCTAGGAACAAAACTGGAAATTATCCCTCGAGATAAAGTTATCGAGAAAGGTTAATATTTTGGGATTCATACATCCTTTCTTTTGACAAGGCTTTAAAAAAAACCTAGTTGTGACAAGTGAGGGGGGCATTAATTAGCCATAGTGGACAAATTTAGAAAGAATATTCCTCAAGTTTTGGCACATCTTCAAATAACCAAGAAAAGTTGTATGCACTGCTACAAGGTATGAATCTTTCCAAAAAATCCCCAATTCACAAGTTAATTATTGTGGGAGATTCCAATAATATCACAAGGCACATAAATCTCAACACCACTCCCTCAAATCTAAATTCATAATCCATTTTTACAATCCTTACGTTCTAGAATATCAATCCATCCATGTTCTCTGATATCTCAATAGATTGATGGACCATTGGGTAACCTAGCAATCTCATCCATTAAGAATGTTGTGTGGAATAATTCCACCCAAATTTGCCTAGTTTCATAACTCTTTTCCATGACCCAAGGAGACAAATCTGCTAGCTAGGAAGATGAAGAATTGATCACATTGTGGAGGGTGGGGGTGGGGGGTGGGGGGGGGTGAGGAGTTTGTTGGTGCATAGCTTGGGGATCTGACATTATGAAATCATTATGAAAATTGCAGGGAATATATCTTCACTTTTGTGAACACCACCAGCAAATACAATAAAAGGATTAACATAGGTTGGTATCAAATTATGGCATGGGATATTGGGGATCAAATGCTCTACAAGCAGGAGGAACTACAATTCATTATCATGAAATTAGTTGGGCCATGTATTTACACATGTGTGAGCTCCATGAAAAACCTAATTGGTTCACATGGCTCAGAGTGCACATTAAATATTGTCAGGTGTTTGGCTCTCCACCATGCTAAGACTCCTCTTTCTATGGCCACCATCTATTCCAATTTCAACAATTAGAGAGAAAAATATTTTAGGTTTCCTCAACTTTGGAAAGTTGGTTTGAGCTTGTAGGTGTCTTGGATTTGGAGTCAAAGTATCCCATTGGCTTCAGTATCAAGGGAATCAAAGACGAATAATTCCTATCTCTGATGGCACTCTGTCTAAGCTTAAGGATCATATTATGGCTTTGTATCTATGTTTGGACCTGCTAGCCACCCAAATAATGACAACAATTGAGATATTAATAGAACATAAGAATAAGATTAAAGGAAAAATGAGGAAACAAAAAGTTTGAGAAGATGGTTGGAAATTTTACAAGTGGAAGGTCACATAGCTCCACTTACAACATCCTTGGTAAACTTGGTTTTTTCTCCCCTAGCAACCCTATCTAATTCAACTTTGGTTGCCTCCGCGGACAACATAGATACTCTATTTTTTTAATGATATGCATATAGTGTAAGACTTGATATGTAATCAAAATGTGTAAATACATGGATGTTTTCTAAAGGGAGTATACCTTTAGACCTCCTTGTTATTTTGTATTTTGGTCATGGGTAAGAAAATGTGTCAAGTACAGTGTCTCTTTAGATTTTTTTTTGGATAATGATTGTACTACATTTTCTAAAAACTAATTTTGTTGTGTTTTTACATAGACTTTGTTTGTAGGTGATTGAATATACTCTTGGTATTACAATGGTTATGGACTGTATGTTGTTAATGGAAGAGAAAACTTAGTTCAGAATGAGGAAGGAATACCTACCACAATTAATAATATGAATAAAGCTAAGACTAAAGGAGAAGCTTCAAATGTAGATGAAAAAAACATGTCAATATAGAAAGTTTGGATCAATATACCCACATTGAAGGATCTTCAGCAAGGCTTGGAAAGCACCTATCGAGATATGCCACTCCATTTGGAAACAAAATTTATTCATGGTGATGATGAATAAATTCACGGGCAGAAAGAGGAAAATCATCCCAAAGTGATTGACCTTGAAATTGTAAGAGCAGTAACAACATAAACTACCATCAAGGCACAAATAGCTAAACAAGCTTGTCTTTGTAATGTCCTCAATGAATTAATGACCAAGGGGACTTAGTATCCTATTTGTCCCTGTAGGCTATAGTCCATTAAATAGGGGATGAAAACCCAAAACTTACATTGGGTGAGTTTTGGGTAAGCTGGGCGAAAAAACCCAAAGTTGGGGCTTTGAGTGTGATGCATTCAACCACTTAAGGAAGTGAGACCCCTCATAGAAGTCTATAAATTAAGGAGGCTTGGATTCAATTGGAGGCATCAATTGGAGATCAAATCATTCTATCTTGAGCAATAGCTCTAAGAGTTTTAAGACCCCATTTTCTATTGCCAATTTCGGTGATGAAAAATTCCACCCTAGTTGGTTTTTCTTCTCCTTTTACCTTTGTCTGGGCACAAAAATCTTTTGAAGGGAGAAATGGATTGTTCTGGGCACCTTCTCCATGGAAATAACTTCCTTTCTTAAGACAACCAACTCATAAAAGCATCAATTCCTGAAGCAGTGAAGCTCACTGAGATAATTTTGTGGTAGGGGTTCCTTTCCTAAGGCATCCAGTTCATGCGATCATCATTTGCCGAGACAACGAATCCATTTGAGTTTAATTCAGTGACTCGAGTTAATCTAGGCATAGTAAATCAATTGAATAGTGAGTTTCAGCTAAGGATCCCTTTCTCTAAGTCTTGTATACAGAGACATCTAGTTTTGGGTTTGGCAACAAAGTTGCTTTGGCATCAATCTTGGATTTCAGGCATCCTTGGTTTGAAATCAGCAGCGAAGGGTCTGATTGGGTGGTGTGAAGGATTCAAGATATAGAAAAAGATAAGAGAAAAAGTTTGAACCGTCATTGAAGCAATCTCATCGATCTATTCCAAACGGGTTCTCAAAAATCCTATACAGTGGTTGCAAGGACCCCGACGTTTGGGATTGAGATAACATTTTCCATAACTAGGATCTACTAGGAAAACACGTCGAGGCCTTAAGAGAAAAAACTACCATGAATCAATGAAACGGAAGCCAATTGGGACACTAAGACCATATTAGAGTATTTTTATTGTTGTTGTAGGGCTCGTTAAAATTCTACATTCAATTAAAGCCCTGGGAAATTAAAGTGGTAGATAGGCTGAATTGTTTTGAAAGTAAATGCCATTGAATTATTTGCTAATGAAACTGTAACAATAATATATATTATTTTCCAGCAAAATATTTGGAATATCCATTGATTCAAAATAAGGTTGTAACTGTCGAATTGAAATGTATTGTTCGACCTACTACTGACTAAGGAAATATATTATTTTAGTGTTTACGAAGTATGTCTTTTTCTTACTTCGTGAAGTGTCAAAAGGGAAATTGTTGAATTGTACCAATTGTTTAAGAACCCTAGCAAATTACCTTATCAAACTACAATGGTGTCAGAGCAAAAGCATCCTGCCATCTTGTGGTGTATGCTAATATATGCCTCCTGAGGATACCAGCGATGTCATTGTAAGAAAGAAGAGGAATATCCACCATTTCACTATGGGAAATAGAGTAGAATATGACCTTGCTATCTTATTCAAGGAATTGATATAGAGGAAACAACAGATGAATCAACTATTGCACTAGCAAGGACAACAAATGCTTCAAGGACAGCAATAGATAGCTCAATATTTGACCCAAGGACAAGAACAAATTACTATGTTGAACACTCAACTCACTAGACAACCAAATGTCACTGATACCAATAGGACGACAAGTGAAGGAAGTGAGTATTACAATCCTGTCCCACCTAACAACCCAACCAACAGAAAAAATTTCTTAATTTTTAAAAACGTTTTAATAAGAGCACCTCTCGGCTCCTCTTTTGTACTCCGTTCCCTCTTTTTTATGGATCGTACTATAAATACAGCCTATGCTATGACCAATACTTTCTTTTTGGCAGGGTTTTGTGTCGGGTTCTTTCCCACATAACCCTTTATTGTAATCTGTCAGTTTACCAAGTAATATACTATCTTATATATAAAAAAAATCCAACCAGCAAAAAAATAAGTAGACAGGCACTTCTACCTCAATTTTCAAACAACCAAGTGCCAGCAGGCCAAGGGGAAATTGAGCCAAATCAACTCCTAAACAATTATGTTCAGGACTACGCACAATTAGAGGAGGCCACTTGAGCATTTATGTCCTTCAACGAATATAGTAACTTCCGATATAGGAATATACCTCGAGGACAACCCAATGGAGAGCTAGCTTGCAAGGTAAGTCAAATCCCTTTACCTTCCTTTGATGGATCATCAAAAAGTTCAGTAAGGGCTTGGGTACAGAAATTGGACACCTACTTCAGGCTCAATCCCATGTCAGAAACCAATGCCATCCAATTTTCCACTCTACACCTTAAAGGGGAAGCCCATGAATAGTGGTACCATGGTTTGGTCACATTAGGGCACACAAATATTGTTTCTTATGAGGATTCTAAGCAATGATTGATAGACAGATTTGACCAGAAGCACCCCGACATTCATTTCATGGAATTAGAAATGCTAAAACAAACAGGGTCACTAGATGACTTCATTACAAAAGTTGAGAGAATTGTTGTAATGGTGACAAACATATCATAAGAAAGATTAGTCATGCTTTTCATAGAAGCCTTGGTTGAACCATTGCACGGATGGATTTCGGAATTTAACCCATCCACCTTCCAGGAAGTAGCTAAGAAGGCTCGAGATATGAGCAAATCCTTTTCATCCCAAGCCTTGGTTAAACCTTATATTCCCCCAAGAGATAAGGAGAAGAAGCCTCCCCAACGAGAAGGAAATCGAAGGAATAGGTTAGACGATGCAGCTTGAAATAAGCTCAGACGTAAGAAGTTATGCTTCACATGTAAATATTTGTGGGAGCCAGGGCATCATTGTATAAGAAGAGGGAAAATTCACTATATAGAAGTCATATATATCCAATGATGAAGATGAGGAAGAAGAAGCACCAACATCAGTTAATGAAGGCCCACCACAAGTAGAAACCAAAGAAGTGGGAACTGAAACTCCTAAGGAAGAGCCCCCTCAAGAGGAGAAACAAAGTTTTTTTTAGCAGATTCAAATGACTAAGTGTTTACCATGTTTCCTCTACAGTAGTGCTAGAAACATATTATGAAGAGAGGAAGTCCTACAGAGCAAGGCTTTTCATGACTACAAAGAGGTAAGAGTGGGCCTGCTTTTTGAAGAGCACATGGTTCCATTCCAACCAAATGTCTCATGCTATGATCAAAGGGACAGATTTTAATTTTTTTGAGTGCTTAGCTTGAATCTAAGTTTTTAAACAGTCTTCCACTATATCTCCTTGCCGACTACAAGCTGGCCACTCAATATTTTATTTTCTTCCATATTTCCAATGTGAATGGACAATGTATAAGTAGGTGGTCAATGGATTTCGAGTTTTCCAAGAAAAGAGGGCATCTGCTTGGTCCATTGAAAGATCTTTTATGAAGAATGTCCCATATAAGAACTTTGTTTTTTAGGATGAGCCATATGAACATCTTAGACTTTAGAGGGCATTTAAATTTCCACAATTTTTCCCCCATTAGGGGTTTTCCAAGGTCCTGGAGGATTGCACCTAGTGATATCCTTCTTTTAGAGACTAATCGCCTAGAGGATTGGGAGACCAAATTAAGAGATCCTCATTCTCAGATATTTTTACCAGGGTTTGCACCAATTTGTTTATATAATTCCTCCAGTCATCCACCCAATTTCCTTCAAGGTGTAGTTTTTCTATTTATCTGTAGCCTCAAAGTCCATCGACTAGATTTCTCACTGAGATTTAATTTAATGCACATGGTGTATAACATATTTGCAACAGATTTGTAATTATTGATCTAGATGTTCTTATAGTTTATCATCTTTCCATTTGGATGAAAATGTTTGTTTTTTATAAGAGTTAAATGTAATTCCTCCAATCATCCACCCAATTTCCTTCAGGGTGTAGCTCTTCTGCTTATCTCCAAACTTGGAGTCCATAGACAAGATTTATAACTAAGATTTAATTTAATGTGCATGGTGTATAACATATTTGTAGCAGATTTGTGATAATTGATCTAGATGTTCTTATAATTTATCTTTTTGCCATTTGTTTGTTTTTGTTTGTATGGCAGCCAAACTTACTTGTAAGAGAGTAACAAGCTGCGACAACGACCTACATAACAAACAAAACCCTTTGAAACTGTGAATTGCTCCATTGCTGCAAGCCCCCCGTCCCTTGGCCAACCTCTTTGATGCTGCCAGAAGTTGGGCCAATCCCTTCAAACACTCATGCATGAGAGCTTCATGAAGTCGTATGGACAGATCTACCAATCCATCGTTCTGCAGATTCTGCCAAGATCTCACTCAACATCGTGAATTGCTCCTGCCTTTAGTTTCGGTGGTGAAACTCCTTGCTTTGGCTCTCCAACTATATTTACCTTTGTTTTTTCCCCTACTACAATTTCATTTGACCTTGTTAATTGATAAGCCATAACAGTTTAAGATTTAGATACAAAGCCCATTCTATAAACACTACGTGATCCGATCCCATTCCTCTATATTGTGATAGGCCAGTATATGAAATCATATTGCATCATGCATCATACTGCTAAAGCTGGAGACATGGTGTAAGTTCTTCCTTCTTTTCGCACGCCTAAACAAAATAGAAGTAAATTTCTACTAAACTCACAGGGCAAACTTGAAAGAACACCCTCCAAAACTTGAAAACCCCCAACAAATTCAATAGCATTTTAGCTAAAAACCAAAGACAACGAAAATGGCTCCAAAGCACTCATTGTGAACCTGTGTGTAATTTTGTTGGTCAGTTTGATTTCCTTCTGACTCTGTTTATTTTCAATAATGAAATGGTAGTGAGAGATTAGTTTGGTTTCCTTCTGACTCTGTTTATTTTCAATAATTGAATTGTGATGAGAGCAAAAGATGGACATTTGAAAATGTTATGGCAAGATACCACTTTTCCTTTTACATTTTTTTTTGAGTTTTCTTTTAATTTTTCCCTCCATCACCTTGATTTGTGTTCACATATCAAAGATTTTTTTAGCATTTTAAATGCCTTTTACCAAAAAAAATATTTTTAAATTATTTTTCTGGAAGAAAAAAAATGTAAAATAAGAAGGAAAAATAAATTAATTTGTCTTTTAAATTATTTTTAAGATTTATAATGCTTGTATAGATTTTTGAAGATTTTCACCTTTTTTTTAAGTCAATAATATAATTTACATAATCCATTTATGATTATATTTTAAACATGTATTTCATTGAAGAGATTTTTAAACATGCATTTTTATATTAAAGCATAAGAACATGTAGCAACAAATTTAAAATTAAATTGTGATTAAATTTGTTATAATTATTTTTAACATGTATTCACAAATATGGAAAATTATCGGTTAGCTAAACAATTTGTTATCAGTGTTGATAGGTATTTGGCTAGTTTTACACTATCAACATAGACATCAAAATAAGCTCTGTGTGGTCAAAAAGTATAGTGAAGTAGTAATGTCACAGGATTAATGACCATTTCCAATGAAATTTTTGTTTTAGTAAGGATAACTAATCTATGGAGATTTTCCATGATGTTCAATAGAGGGAGTCAACATGGGAAAGGTGATTGTTTGGCTCCACAAGCTTTAGAAATTGATCTCTTCGACCATAAATATTAGAGGTGGAAAAAAATCCTAGTCTCTAGAGCTAAGTTTGTTCCAAATTAACTATATCTTGAACCACAAATTGTTGTTGACCTCGTGGATATGATAGAAATTTGGTGGCTTGTAGGGTAGTCTTGTCATGAAATAATCGTCACTTATTATCTAGTCATATTTTTTAATCTTAGACTAAATTAGTCATTTAAGTTAGTCACTTTTAGTTTAGTCACTTATTAGCTAGTCGTATATTTTATCCCTAGACTAAATTAGTCGTTTAAGTTAGTCACTTTTAGTTTAGTTACTTAAAATTGCTCAAATTTAGTAGTAATTCACTTGAAATAATTGTGATGACTAACGTTTTTAGTCACCTAGTCATTAATTTCATCATTTTCTACTAGCGCCTTAATTTCACTCCGGGATTGTGGGATGTTTGGGGATCTAGTCTGCGTCTCGACTTGTCGCACAATTTTTACTCTGATTTCATTATCAATAATCACTTATTAGGTTTGGATCCAACCAACTAGAACATGGTCAAATGGTTGTTTGGAGAGGTTGGAGGTATCTAAACACCTATACAATTTTCTAATTTTAGAACATTTTATGAATTGAGGGATTTTATTCAAATCTATTATGGGGACTAGAGGAGTCTCTTATCATCAACCAATTATATTACAGGTCTTGACTAGGTAAATTCCAAAATGGATTCTATTATGTTTTCTCTCCACGTGGCTTGAAAATGAGGAGTATCATTCGTTGGTGGCAGTAATATCGCATCATATTAGGCCCTCAACCTCCTCATACTATATGGATCAATTCGCTAGAAATCTGGCTTCTGTCAAGAAAGCTTCCCAATAATGGGCCAAGGGATTCCACCGAAGAAAAAATATGAGATTGATTGAAGTTGAGCATAGGACAAAATAAATCGTCTTATTAATGGAACCAAATTCCATATCTATTGAGTAGTGAGAGTTGAAAAAATATCTAGAGGCATGCTCTATTGTTAAAATAAGAAGATAGATGGCAACTAAAAGGCCAAGAAATCATGGTTGTCTTTGAGGGAAAAAAATAGTAGGTTCTTCAATCATTATGTAAATGGATGAAAGAAAATCAATACCAACCAAATAATTACGATCCCTTTTGGCAAACCAATAGTCTCTTTCAAGGACAAAGCAGATGAAGATTAAAATATTTCCAAAATATTTTTTTGACCCCTCCAATGTGCCCTATTCAAAAAATTATGTAGGTTGCCTAAAACTTTCCTCAAGTTGTCAATGAGGATATGAATGCATATCTGTTTATGGAAGTATCAGAGTAGGAAATGTGGGTGATGTTTTCTTCAATGCAAAGGGCTAAGAGTCCTAGCCCTGAAGGGTTCCCTATGGAATTTTATTTGGGCTTCCATGAATTAATACAGGGAGATTTAATCAATGTTGTGTGAGAATAGCAATCTTTAGGAAATTTTCTTACCTCCTTCAATTTGACCTTCCTCCTTTACAGATTACAGGTCTATTTCTTGTTGCAACTTGATATACAAATTAATATCCAAAATCATAGTAGGAAGAATTAAGCCACTTCTTATCTTTTTTCTTTTTTTTTCAAAAGAACAATTGTACTTTCTTCATCGTAGAAACATACATGACGCTATAGTTATTTCTCAATAAATATTTCATTCAGTTAAGAAGGATAACTTAAGAGTAGCTATTATAAATTTTGATTTTTCTAAAGCTTATGACAAGGTAAATTAGACATTTCTTCAATTAGTTCTTATTTATTTGGGTTTTCATATTAATTTTGTCAATTGAATCATGGTGTGCATTCAAATGCATCCCTTTTTGTTATGATCAATAGTAGCCCATCCCCTTTCTTCTTTGCATCAAGAGGCATCCGTCATGGTTTCCCCTATTACCCCCTCTTTTTATTGTTTCAAATACTTTTAGTTGAGTAGTGGTTGAATCTCGGGCAAGAGACCTCTTTGTAGAGGTGAAAATTTCTAATTTAGACACAATCTTCCACCTTTTGTTCATGGATGACTTGTTAGCCTAGTGACGCATGCACACCCCTAGTAAAATTGTAGTGGATTGCATGCAAATTTTCCTGATTGGATCTGAAGAATTTCCCCAAGTCAAGTTTAAACAGGGGAATGTTAGATTAAACTTGACCTGATAACGATTCAAAGAAGTTTAGTCTACAATCATGGTTTTTTTGCATGTGGTATTAGTGACCCAAGGTATTGCACGTAATAAATCTTATAAACGGGTTTAGAATCCTTAGTTGTAAGGTTCTAAAAGTGAGCGCATAAGGTTCACTTTGTTGATAGCTTTATCAAATTTGCCCAAATGATAGCCAAAGATTCATGGTTGATTTTTCCCTGTTTGGGGTTTTTTAAGATAAATCTTATGTGTGATTTATAAGTGTTGTAGCTGATGTTTATTATTTATTTCCCTTTCAAATGTTTTTCTAACATAAATTAGAAATCCTTACTAATACAAAAACTGACACTATTTTCCATGTGACTAGTGATGGAGAACCATCAGAGCACGGAAGTCACGGACCAGCAGAACTCATTTCTAAATAAAAAAATATACTCCTTTTAGTGGTATATTGATCATTTTGTTGGTTGCCTTGGAAAATTTTCTCCTCTCAAACACAAGCCTTTGTATGTAGGTAAAATGATAGGGAAAATCTTATGGTCTTTGATGGATTTCTGCAGTGAATGGCATCCATGGCCAAGCTTACAATGGTGGAAAGTTACTCATCCTTCTCCTGTAGATGGTCCCTTAGTCTTCTATTTTCTATTTACTTTATAATTACATGGAAAGCAGCGCTGACAGCCCAAGACATACATCAGAATTCCTCCTTACAACAACTTCAAAAATCCCCATCAATTCTAGAAAAAAAATTGATAGAGTTTCCCCTACACCATATTTTTTCTCCCTTTTATTACATCAAAAGTATACCTATATATAGGCTCTCAAGTTTCAAACCTCTAAGAGTGTGTTAACAACACACCATATCACCATCTATCTAAGACCCTGTGGAAGATTATATTTTTAATTTTCATCTATAAAATTAGATTTTGTTAAAATGGGCACATGAAAATGGCATGTTTGGACCCTTGATGGAGGTTTTATCTCTATAAAAGTTTTAAGAACTTAATCTAAGTTTAAAATATTGATTGATATTTTTAAACCAAAATCAATTATTTATGTAAAGAATACATCACATTTTTCATGTATTTCACATTTTTGTGTAATAGAGTCCATCAAAAGTATGAAATTATTTTTGTTTTTAATAAAAGAAATGTGGAACATTGTCCCACATGTATTTCAAATATGAATAACATGTTGTTCATATACCACTGACATCGAAAGTATGCAACATGAGTACTCCTTGGATGAGGAATTACATTATGCATCCAATAAGTGATCCCACTCAAAATTTGAGTAAAATCGTATGGAGATAACTTGAAAATATGAGTTGAAAAATAGTTTCTCTTTTCCCTCTAAAATTTGATAATTCGAAACATTCTAGGGTACTTGTTTTTGTTGAGGGGGGGTCTTTAGAACAGGTGATTTGAGCACCTGAGGCATCCATCGTTGTGATAGATAACCTAATTGAGGAAGTTGATTGGAATATGTTTGGAAAGGAGGAACAACAAATTGAGGATATGGCCAATGCAATTTTTTCAATGTCTACACAAAACTTCATATGATCATAACTCTTTCATATGGACTCGGATTGAGGTGTTGTTTATGTTGTTGGAATTGTCTCAACGAGATCTATTACTTGGTGCGAGCTAGATTTAGTAGGCTACTAGATAAAAGTAGCCAAGACACTAAACTTAGAAACACTACCAAATCTGATGGCACCCGGCTAAATTGGCAGCAAGACAAGTGGCCCAGTAAACTGGGGCCACATGGACCAATGTTTGTGACATTGCGGCATTCAAAAATTGTCACAATCCGACAATGTAACATTGCAACAATGCTTATGACATTTCAACAATGTGTGTTACATTGTGATGTTTGTCATATTGCAATATTATAAACCCAATATTATATAGCTTATTAAAAAAAATTAGGAAAAAAATATTTGAAATAAATAAATTAATATTTTTTAAAATTCAAGAAAAAAAAACATTTTAACAAATAAATTAAAAAGAATTGGAAAAAGTTAATTATATATATATATATATAATATCTATTAAAAATGAATAAATTAAGAAAGAAAAAAATAACAAATAAACACCAAAACACATGGTACAAACTGAAATGCATGAGTGTTGTAAGAATGTTCAAAGAAATGTGTTTACGTTGTGGAAATAATTTTAGCCTACTTGTTATAGGTTTTGGAATTTTTCTAGGCATATTTTCATGTCGAATTTGCTTGAAATCCGAAAGGGATTTGTTAGGATCACAAGTTTGAATTGTAAACTCTCCAAAATCCAAGTGCCCTAGACTTTTTTTAGGATGCTAGATTCATATATGTAATTAGAAAAACATTTTAAACAACAAAAAATCACGATTTGACAAAAAATTGTTTCCTAGAATTCCAGACAAAAACTCCAAAAAATAATAAAGTTGTTGAAACATATAATATTGACATTCAAATGTGTTTCAATCATATTAAAATATGTTTCAGGTGTGTTTTAGAGTTTTGTAGCAAAATACAATTAACAAGTTTGGAGGGTTCGGCAATCACATTCCGTGCAACATGGATTTGTGCTTTGTTATATGGATGTTATATTTTTCTGTAATATAAATTTATTTTTAAATATTTATTTAAAAAATAACCTTTATCTTTAATTTAAACCTTAATTTTATTTAGAATGAAGATTTTTTAATTTTTAAATTAACTATATAAAAATATTAAAGGTTGATTTTTTTGCCTAAGATTTGGAACTTCATTAAACTAATTTACTTTAATTTATTTAGAAATATAAGCTTTTAATAATTTTTAATTATCAACTTATTACTTAATTTTTATTTAAAATTAGATCTTTTTAATTATTTTAATTAAACCTATAAAATTAAAAGATCAAGTTTTTTTAACCAAAAAGAATTGATAACTACATTTAAAACTAATAACTTTAATTTTATTTAATACTGGTTATTTCTAATTAAACAAAATATTTCACATAACTAAACCTTGTATTTGCATTTACTTTGTATTTTTTTAACAAAAATTTTGAACTTCATTAAGCTATTACACTAATTTATTTAGTAAGTTATTTTAATTAAAAGTTTTATACATAACTAAACCTTGTATTTGCATTTACTTTATATTTTGATAATACAAAGTAAACTTCAAAAACAAAAACACTAATTTAAATAAATATATCATACAAATTTAACCTCCAAAAAACAATTTTATAAATATAATCATGAACCAATTAACCTCAAAAAAAACAAATTTCATTTTTTCTATTGTTAATATTTTTGTATTCACATCATCAAATTAGTAATTTATAAATTAAATTATAAATTTATTTTTAATTATATATACTTAAAAAATAATTCAAATTAGTTAAAAGTATAAATAAATTATAATAAATCCCTAATACCGAGTAACCCTCACAATAACTAAATTTCATAAATAAATCGATTACCAAGTAAAACTCTCATAAACCTAATTTATTTTTTAGCAAGTAAACTCTCCAAACAAAACTAATTTTATACAATATAATACATATACCAATGTAATATAAAAAAAACAACCGAATCAATTTTTTTATGGTTAAAATGTTTTGTAATTCACATATATATATAGTGTAAAAATTAATTTGGATAATCGTATAATGAAACTTCAAAGAAATATATTGTTTAAAAAAAATTAAAAGTACAGATAATATTATACAATATTAAATTTTTATAAACACCATAACTATAATTAATTAAAATATAAAATATATTATTTATTTTTATAATTATTTTTTGATTTATTACAATAAAATATTTTGTAATAATTTACTTATTTAAACAACACGATGCAGCTATCTCCCCGTATTTTATCATCTCCTCGGAAAACTGAAATCTCATGGATTGTAAAAATTCCTTATTTATTTAGATGGTAACAAAAGAATAATTGGTTCACATGGCTCAGAGTGCACATTAAATATTGTTAGGTGTTTGGCTCTCCACCATGCTAAGACCCCTCTTTCTATGGCCACCATCTATTCCAATTTCAACAATTGGAGAGACAAATATTTTAGGTTTCCTCAACTTCGGAAAGTTGGTTTGAGCTTGCAGGTGGTTCGGATTTGGAGTCAAAGTATCCCATTGGCTTCAATATCAAGGGAATCGAAGAAGAATACTGTCTATCTCTGATGGCACTCTGGCTAAGCTGAAAGATCATATTATGGCTTTGTATCTATGTTTGGACCTGCTAGTCACCCAAATAATGACAACAATTGAGATATTAATAGAACACAAGAATATGATTAAAGGAAACGTGATGAAAAACAAATTTGAGAAGATGGTTGGAAACTTTGCAAGTGGAAGGTCACATAACTCCACTTACAACATCCTTGGTAAACTTGGTTTTTTCTCCCCCAGCAAACCTGTCTAATTCAACTTTGGTTGCCTCCTTGGACAACATAGATACTCTATTTTTTTAACGATATGCATATAGTGTAAGAATTGATATGTAGTTAAAATGTGTAAATACATGGGTGTTTTCTAAAGGGAGTTTACATTTAGACCTCCCTGTTATTTTGTATTTTGGTCATGGGTAAGAAAATGTGTCAAGTATATTATCTCTTTAGATTTGTTTTGGATAATGACTGTACTACATTTTCTAAAATCTAAGTTTGTTGTGTTTTTACATAGACATTGTTTGTAGGTGATTGAATATACTCTCCTTATTACAATGGTTATGGATTGTATGTTCTTAATGGAAGAAAAAGTTTAGTTCAAAATGAGGAAGGAATACTTACCACAATTAATAAAATGGATACAGCTGAGACTGAAGGAGAAGCTTCAACTGTAGATGAAAAAAACATATGTAAATATAGAAAGTTTGGATCACTATGCCCACATTGAAGGATCTTCAGTGAGGCTTGGAAAACACCTATTGAGATATGCCACTCCATTTGGAAACAAAATTTATTCATGGCGATGATGAAAAAATTCAAGAGAAGATAGAGGAAAATCATCCCAAAGTGATTGACCTTGAAATTGTAAGAGAAGTAACAACATAAACTACCATCAAGGCACAAATAGCTAAACAAACCTATCTTTGTAATGTCCTCAATGAATTAATGACCAAGGGGACTTAGTATCCTATTTGTCCCCATAGGCTATAGTCCATTAAATAGGGGATAAAAACCCAAAACTTACATTGGGCAAGTTTTGGGTAACTTGGGTGAAAAAACCCAAAGTTGGGGCTTTGAGTGTGACGCACTCAACCACTTAAGGAAGTGAGACCCCTCATAGAATTCTATAAATTAAGGAGGCTTGGATTCAATTGGAGGCATCAATTAGAGATCAATTCATTATATCTTGAGCAATAGCTCTAAGGGTTTTACGAGCTTATTTTCTCATGCCAATTTCAGTGGTGAAAAATTCCACCCTAGTTGGTTTTTCTTCTCCTTTTACCTTTGTTCGGGCACAAAAATATTTTGAAGGGAAAAACAGATTGTTTTGGGCACCTTCTCCATGGCAATAAGTTCCTCTCTTAAGACAACCAACTCATAGAATCATCAATTATTGAAGTACCGAAGCTCACTGAGATCATTTTGTGGTAGGGGGTCCTTTTCTAAGGCATCCAATTCATGCGAGCATCATTTCCCGAGACAACAAATCCGTTTGAGTTTAATTTAGTGACATTAGTCAGTCTAGGCATATCAAATCAATTGAATAATGAGTTTCAACTAAGGATCCCTTGCTCTAAGTCTTGGTTACATAGACATTTAGTTTTGGGTTAGGCAACAAAGTTGCTTTGGGATCAATCTTGGATTTCAGGCATCCTTAGTTTGAAAGCAGCAGCGAAGGGTCTGATTGGGTGGTGTGAAGGATTCGAGATATAGCGGAAGCTAAGAAAAAAAAATTGAACCCTCATTGAAGCAATCTCATCGATCTATTCCAAACTGGTTCTCGAAAAACCTATACATTGGTTGCAAGGACCCCAACGTATGGGCTTGAGATAATGTTTTTCATAATTGCGAGCTACTAGGAAAACACGTCGAGGCCTTAAGAGAAAATAAACTACCATGAATCAATGAAATGGAAACCAATTGGGACATTTAAGATCATATTAGATTATTTTTATTCTTGTAGTAGGGCTCGTTAATATTCTACATTGAATTAAAGCCCTAGGAAATTAAAGTGGTAGACAAGCTGAATAGTTTTGAAAGTAAATTCCATTGAATTATTTGCTAACGAAACTATAACAATTATATATATTATTTTCCTACAAAATATTTGGAATATCTATTGATTCAAAATAAGGTTGTAACTGTCAAATTGAAATTTATTGTTTGACCTACTAATGACTGAGGAAATATATTATTTAATTGTTTACGAAGTATGTCTTTTTCTCACTTCATGAAGTGTTGAAAAGAAAACTGTTGAATTGTACCAATTGTTTAAGAACCCTATACAATTACCTTATCACACTACAATGGTATTAGAGCACAAGCATCCTGCCATCTTGTGGTGTATGCTAATATATGCCCCTTGAGGATACCAGCGACGTCATTGTAAGAAAGAAGAGGAATGCCCACCATTTCGCTATGGGAGACGGAATAGAACATGACCTTGCTATCTTATTCAAGGAATTGTATACAAAGGAAACAATAGATAAATCAACTATTGCACTAGCAAGGACAACAAATGCTTCAAGGACAACAATAGATAACTCAATATTTGACCCAAGGACAAGAACAAGTTGTTATGTTGAACACTCACCTCACCGGACAACCAAGTGTCACTGCTACCAATAGGACAACAAGTCAAGGAAGTGGGCATTACAATCTTGTCCCACCTAACAACCCAACTAGTAGAAAAAATTTCTTAATTTTGAAAATGGTGTAATGAGAGCACCTCTCACCTCCTCTTTTGTACTATGTTCCCTCTTTTGTCTGGGTCGTACTGTAAATACATCCTATGCTATGACCAGTACTTTCTTTTTGGTAGGGTTTTGTGTTGGGTTCTTTCCCACACAACTCTTTTTGAAATCTGTCAATTTACCAAGTAATATATTATCTTATTTACAAAAAAAAACCCAATCAATAGAAAAATAAGTAGACAGGCACTTCTAACTCATTTTTCAAACAACCAAGTGCCAGTAGGCCAAGGGGAAATTGAACCAAATTAACTCCTAAACAATTATGTTCAGGACTACACATGATTAGAGGAGGCCACTCGAGTAGCTATGTCCTTCAATGAATACAGTAACTTTTGATATAGGAATATACCTCAAGGACAGCCCAATGGAGAGCTAGCTCGCAAAGTAAGTAAAATCCAATTACCTTCCTTTGATGGCTCATCAAAAATTTCAGTAAGGGCTTAAGTACAAAAATTGGACACCTACTTCAGGATCAACCCCATGGCAGAAACCAATGCCATCCAATTTTCCACTCTACACCTTGAAGGAGAAGCCCATGAATAATGTTACCATGGTTTGGTCACATTAGGGCACACAAATATTGTTTCTTATGAGGATTGTACACAACGCTTGATAGACAGATTTAGACAGATTTGACCAAAAGCCCCCCAAAATCCATTCCAGGGAATTAGAAATGCTAAAACAAACAAGGTCACCAGATGACTTCATTACAGAAGTTGAGAGAATTGTTGTAATGGTGACAAACATATCATAAGAAAGATCAGTCATGCTTTTCATAGAATCCTTGGTTGAACCATTGCACGGATGGGTTTGAGAATTTAACCCATCCACCTTCTAGGAAGTAGCTAAGAAGGCTCGAGATATGAGCAAAGCCTCTTCATCCCAAGCCCCGACTAAACCTTATATTCCCCCAAGATATGAGGAGAAGAAGCCTCCCTAATGAGAAGGAAATCGAAGGAATGGGTTAGACGATGCAACTCAAAATGAGCTCAGACGTAAAAAGGTTATGCTTCACATGTAAAGATATGTGGGAGCCAGGGAATCATTGTATAAGAAAAGGGAAAATTCACTATATATAAGTCATATTCGATGATGAATATGAGGAAGAAGAAGCACCAACATGAGTTAATGAAGGCCCACCACAAGTAGAAACCAAAGAAGTGGGAATTGAAACTCCTAAGGAAGAGACCCCTTAGGAGGAGAAACAAAGTTTTTTTTAGCAGATCCAGATGACTAAGTGTTTACCATGTTTCCTCTACAGTAATGTTGGAAATAGATTATGAAGAGAGGCAGTCCTAGAGAGCAAGGCTTTTGATGACTACACAGTGGTAAGAGTGGGCCTGCTTTTTGAAGAGCAGATGGTTCCATTCCAACCAAATGTCTCATGCTATGATCAAAGGGAGAGATTTTATTTTTTTTGAGTGCTTAGATTGAATCTAAGTTTTTAAACAGTCTTCCTTTATATCTCCTTACCGACTACAAGCTGGCCCCTCAATATTTTATTTCCTTCCATATTACCAATGTGAATGGATAATGTATAAACAGGTGGTCAATGGATTTCGAGTTTTCCAAGAAAAGAGGGCATCTGCTTGGTCCATTGAAAGATATTTTCTAAAGAATGTCCCATATAGGAACTTTGTTTTTTAGGATGAGCCATATGAACATCTTGGACTTTGGACAACATTTAAATTTCCACATTTTTTCCCCCATTAGGGGTTTTCCAAGGTCCTAGAGGACTACACCTAGTGATATCCTACTTTTAGAGACTAATCGCCTAGAGGATTGGGAGACCAGATTAAGAGATCCTCGTTCTCAGATATTTTTACCAGGGATTGCACCAATCTATTTATATAATTCCTCCAATCATCCACCCAATTTCCTTCAAGGTGTAGTTTTTCTATTTATCTGTAGCCTTAGAGTCCATCGACCAAATTTCTCACTGAGATTTAATTTAATGCACATGGTGTATAGCATATTTGCAACATAATTGTAATTATTGATCTGGATGTTCTTATAGTTTATCATCTTTCCATTTGGCTGAAAATGTCTGTTTTTTATAAGAGTTAAATGTAATTCCTCCAATCATCCACCCAATTTCCTTTAAGGTGTAGCTCTTTTGCTTATCTCCAACCTTGGAGTCCATAGACAAGATTTATGACTGAGATTTAATTTAATGTGCATGGTGTATAACATATTTGTAGCAGATTTGTGATAATTGATATAGATGTTCTTATAATTTATCATTTGTCCATTTGCCTGAAAATGTTTGTTTTTGTTTGTATGGCAGCCAAACTTACTTGTAAGAGAGTAACAAGTTGCAACAACGACCTGCGTAATAGACAAAACCCTTTGAAACTGTGAATTGCTCCATTGTTGCAAACCCCTCGTCCCTTAGCCAACCTCTTTGATGCCCACTGCCGGAAGTCGGGCCAGTCCCTTCAAACCCTCATGCACTAGAGCTTGATGAAGTCGTATGGATAGATCTTCCAATCCATCATTCTACAGATTCCACCAAGATCTCACTCAACATCATGAATTGCTCATGCCTTTAGTTTCAGTGGTGAAACTCCTTACTTTGGCTCTTGAACTGTCTTTACCTTTGTTTTTTCCCCTATTGCAATTTCATTTGACCTTGTTAACCGATAAGCCATAAAAGTTTAAGATTTAGATCCAAATCCCATTCTATAAACACTACATGACCCGATCTCATTCCTCTATATTGTGATAGGCCAATATGTGAAATCGTATTGCATCATGCATCATGCTACTAAAGTTGGAGACATGGTGTAAATTTTTCCTTCTTTTCGCATGCCCGAACAAATTGGAAGCAAATTTCTACTAAACTCAGAGGGCAAACTTGAAAGAACACCCCCCAAAACCTGAAAACCTCCTACAAATTCAATAGAATTTTAGTTAAAAACCAAAGACATAGAAAATGGCTCCAAAGCACTCACTGTGAACCTATGTGGAATTTTATTGGTCAGTTTGGTTTCCTTTTGACTCTATTTATTTTCAATAGTGGAATGGCAGTGAGAGGTTAGTTTGGTTTCCTTCTGACTCTATTTATTTTCAATAATTGAATGGCGGTGAGAGCAAAAGACACACATTTGAAAATGTTATGGCAAGATACTACTTTTCCTTTTACATTTTTTCTTTATTTTTCTTTTAATTGTTCCCTCCATCACCTTGATTTGTGTTCACATATCAAAGATTTTTTTAGCGTTTCAAATGCCTTTTACCAAAAAAAAAACTATTTTTCTAGAAGAAAAAAAATGTAAAATAAGAAGGAAAAATAAATCAATTCGTCTTTTAAATTATTTTTAAGATTTATAATGCTTGTATAGGTTTTTGAAGCTTTTCACCTTTTTTTAAGTCAATAATATAATTTACACAATCCCTTTATGATTATATTTTTAAACATGTATTTCATCGAAGAGATTTTTAAACATGCATTTTTATATTAAAGTAGAAGAACATGTAGCAACAAATTTAAAGTTAAATTGTGATTAAAGTGGTTATAATTATTTATAACATGTATTAACAAATATGGAAAAGTATCTCTTGATTATTCTCGCAGGAAAAATAAGGGTTAGTTAAACAATTTGTTATCAGTGTTGATAGGTATTTGGCTAGTTTTACACTATCAACGTAGACATCAAAATAAGCTATACGTGGTCAAAAAGTATAGTGAAGTAGTAATGTCATAGGATTAATGACCATTTCCAATGAAATGTTTGTTTTAGTAAGGATAACTAATATATGGATATTTTCCATGATGTTCTGTACAGAGAGTCAACATGGGAAAGGTGATAGTTTGGCTCTCACATGCTTTAGAAATTGATCTCTTTGACCATAAACATTAGAGGTGGAAAAAAAATCCTAGTCTCTAGAGCCAATTTTGTTCCAAATTAGTTATATCTTGAACAACAAATTGTTGTTGACCTCATGGATATGATAGAAATTTGGTGGCTTGTAGGGTAGTCTCCTCATGAAATAATTGTCACTTATTATCGAGTCATATTTTTTAACCTTAGACTAAATTAGTCATTTAAGTTAGTCGCTTTTAGTTTAGTCACTTATTAGCTAGTCATATATTTTATCCCTCGACTAAATTAGTTGTTTAAGTTAGTCATTTTTAGTCTGGTCACTTAAAATTGCTGAAATTTAGTAGTAATTCACTTGAAATAATTGCGGTGACTAACGCTTTTAGTCACCTAGTCATTAAATTCATCATTTTCTACTAGTGCCTTAATTTCCCTCTAGGATTGTGGGATGTTTGGGGATCTAGTATGTGTTTGGATTTGTCACACAATTTTTTCTCTAATTTCATTATCAATAATCACTTATTAAGTTTTGATCCAACCAACTAGAACATGGTCAAATGGTTGTTTGGAGAGGTTGGAGGTATCTAAACACCTATACAATTTTCTAATTTTAGAACATTTTATGAATTGAGGGATTTTATTCAAATCTATTGTGGGGACTAGAGGAGTCTCTTATCATCCGCCAATTATATTACAGGTCTTGACTAGGGAAATTCCAAAATGGATTCTATTATGTTTTCTCTCCACTTGGCTTGAAAATGAGGAGTATCATTCGTTGGTGCCAGGAATATCGCATCATCTTAGGCCCTCAACCTCCTCATACTATATGGATTAATTCGCTTACAATCTAGCTTCTGTCAAGAAAGCTTCCCAATAATGGGCCAAGGGATTCCACTGAAGAAAAAGTGTGAGATTGATTGAAGTTGAGCATAGGAAATAATAAATTGTCTACTTAATGGAACCAAATTCCATATCTATTGAGCAGTGAGAGTTGAAAAAATATCTAGAGGCACAGTGGCATGCTCTATTGTTAAAATAGGAAGAGAGATGGCAACTAAAAAGCCAAGAAATCATGGTTGTCTTTGAGGGAAAAAACAATAGGTTCTTCCATCATTATGTAAATGGATGAAAGAAAATCAATACTAGCCAAATAAGTATGATCCCCTTTGGCAAACCAATAGTCTCGTTAAGGGACAAAGCAGATGAAGGCATAAAATATTTCCAAAATATTTTTTTGACCCCTCCAATATTCCCTATTCAAAAAATTATGTAGGTTTCCTAAAACTTTCTCAAGTTGTCAATGAGGATATGGATGAATACCTATCTATGGAAGTATCAGAGTAGGAAATGTGGGTGATGTTATCCCCAATGCAGAGGGGTAAGATTCCTAGCCCTAAAGGGTTACCTATGGAATTTTATTTTGGCTTCCATGAATTAATAAAGGGAGATTTAATCAATGTTGTGTGAGATTAGAAATATTTAGGAAAATTTCTTACCTCCTTCAATTTGAGCTTTCTTTTCCTCATTTCAAAGTTGCGGGAAGGTTCCTCCTTTGCAAATTACAGGCCTATTTCTTGTTGCAACTTGATATACAAATTAATATCCAAAATCATAGTAGGAAGAACTAAGCCACTTTTATTTTTTTTTTTTCAAAAGAACAATTGTACTTTCTTCATTGAAGAAACATACATGAAGCTATAGTTGTTTCTCAAGAAATATTTCATTCAGTTAAGAAGGATAACTTAAGGGTAGCTATTATAAAGCTTGATTTTTCTAAAGCTTATGACAAGGTAAATTAGACATTTCTTCACTTAGTTCTTATTTATTTGGGTTTTCATATTAATTTTGCCAATTGAATCATGGTGTGCATTCAAAATGCATCCCTTTTTGTTATGATCAATAGTAGCCCATCCCCTATTACCCCCTCCTTTTTATTGTTTCAAATACTTTTAATTGACTAGTGGTTGAATCTCGGGGAAGGGGCCTCTTTGGAGGGGTGAAAATTTCTAATTCAGACGCAATTTTCCACCTTTTTTTCATGGATGACTTGTTAGCCTAGTGAGGCATGCATACCCCTAGTAAAATAGTAGTGGAATGCATGCAAATTTTCTTGAGTGGATCTAAAGAATCCCCAGGTCAAGTTTAAACGGGGGAATGTTAGATTAAACTTGACCTGATAACGATTGAAAGTTTAGTCTACAATCATGGTTTTTTTTTCATGTGGTATTAGTGACCCAAGGTGTTGCATGTAATAAATCTTATAAACACGTTTGGGATCCTTAGTTGTAAGGTTCTAAAAGTGATTAGCACAAGGTTCACTTTGTTGATAGCTTTATCAAATTTTCCCAAATGATAACCAAAGATTCATGGTTGATTTTTCCCCATTGGGTTTTTTTAAGATAAATATTATGTGTGATTTATAAGTGTTGTAGTTGATGCTTATTTTTTATTTCCCTTTCAAAATTTTTTGTAACATAAATTAGAAATCATGATTAATACAAAAACCCACACTATTTTCCATGAGACTAGTGACGAAGAACCATCAGAGCATGAAAGTCATGGACCAGCGGAACGCATTTGTAGATAAAAAATATACTCCTTTTAGTGGCATATTGATCATTTTGTTGGTTACCTTGGAAAATTTTCTCTTGTCAAACACAAGCCTTTGTATTTAGGTAAAATGATAGGGAAAATCTTATGGTCTTTGATGGATTTCTGCACTGAATGGCATCCATGGCCAAGCTTGCCATGGTGGAAAGTTACTCATCCTTCTCCTGTAGATGGTCCCTTAGTCTTATATTTTCTATTTACTTTATAATTACATGTAAAGAAGCGCTGACAGCCCAAGACATACTTCAGAATTCCTCTTTACAACAACTTCAAAAATCCCCATCAATTCTAGAAAAAAATGACAGGGTTTCCCCTACACCATATTTTTTCTCCCTTTTATTACATCAAAATTATACCTATATATAGGCTCTCAAGACTCAAACCTCTAAGAGTATGTTAACAATGCACCATATCACCATCTATCTAAGACCCTGTGGAAGAATATATTTTTAATTTTTATTTAAAAGATTAAATTTTGTTAAAATGGGCACATGAAAATGGCATGTTTGGACCCTTGATGGAGGTTTTATCTTGATCAAAGTTTTAAGAACTTAATCTAAGTTTAAAATATTGATTGATATTTTTAAACCAAAATCAATTATTTATGTAAAGAATACATCACATTTTTCATGTATTTTGCATTTTTGTGTAGTAGAGTCCATCAAAAGTATGAAATTATTTTTGTTTTTAATAAAAGGAATGAAAAACATTGTCCCACATGTATTTCAGATACAAATAACATATTGTTCATATATTACTGACATCGAAAGTATGCAACATGGGTACTCCGTGGATGAGGAATTACATTATGCATCCAATAAGTGATCCCGCTAAAAATTTGAGTAAAATCATATGGAGATAACTTGAAAATATGAGTTGAAAAATAGCTTTTCCCTTTTCCCTCTAAAATTCGATAATTTAAAACATTCTGGGGTGCTTGTTTTTGCTGAGGGGGGATCTTTAGAATAGGTGGTTTGGCCACCTAAGGCATCCATCCTTGTGATAGATAACCTAATTGAGGAAGTTGATTGGAATATGTTTGGAAAGGAGGAACAACAAATTGAAGATATAGCTAATGCAAATTTTTCGATGTTTACACAAAACTTCATATGATCATAACTCTTTCATATGGACTCAAATTAAGGTGTCATTTATGTTGTTGGAATTGTCTCAATGAGATCTATTACTTGGTGTGAGCTAGATTTAGCAGACCGCTAGATAAAAGTAGCCAATACACTAAACTTAGAATCATTCCCAAATCTAATGACACCCCGCTAAATTGATGGCAAGACAAGTGGCCCAATAAACTGGGGCCAGATGGACCAATGTTTGTCACATTGCGACATTCAAAAATTGTCACAATGCGACAATGTAACATTGCAATAATGCTTATCACATTTCAACAATGTGTGTTAGATTGTGATATTTGTCATATTGCAATATTATAAACCCAATATTATATAGCTTATTAAAAAAAATAGGAAAAAAACGTTTCAAAATAAATAAATAAATATTTAAAAAAATCAAGAAAAAATAGTAAAACAAGTAAA
>APFE031429238.1:0-115879 GCA_000404065.3 Pinus taeda | reverse complement strand
ACCAAATTTTGCTTGAAGACTCACTGAAATGACAAAATTTGACCTTGACACTTCAAAATAACTTTGTAAGAGCATGTTTGATCACTGGAGGAAGGCTGTAAAGACTGACACTAACAGACCCTTCAAGATACTTGAGAATATTGGTGAAAATGCTTTTCACCTTGATCTACCAGCTTACATGCACATCTACTCAGTCATAAATGTAGATTGCTTGAGATTGTTTGAACCATCTCTAATTGAAGATCCTGAAGAGCAAAGTCAACTGCCTTCTATTGATGATCTGCTAGCTAAATATATTAATGAATTGTAGGAAGACATAGTTATGGATAAGGACGACGCACAGAGGAGATGTCGAGTACCTCAGTGTAGGGCTCAAAGGTTCAAAGCCAAGCAGTGCAAAGTGGATAGAGATTAGACAAGTGAGGCAATTGTACCCTCACTTAGTCGATGCTTGAAAACCAACTTTTGGTGGTCCAAAATCTTTTTAAGTGGGAAGGCCGTGATCCGAATTAGATCCATGAAGATTATCAAAGTGCCATGACTATATTAATACAGGATAGACTTTGAATTTATGAACACAGAGAAATCAGAAAGACCTTTGGACAGTGGAAGATTACAGTGAGCAAGGAACAATGAGGACCTCAGTCAAAGCGTGCTGACTAAAGCCCATGGAGTCCGTGTAGGAGGCAAAATTGGCACTTGGAAGCCCGAATCAAGAAATAGAGGCCATTTCTGATGCACGATTAATGCTTAGTGATAATCGCGCATCGTTGGGAAAAACTCCTCGAGAAGGAAAGGCCCCAAGTGCTCGGTCGCATGGGAAGCCAGTAAACCATGGGGAAAGCACTAAGGCGAAAGGCAGGTCCCGCGCTCCAAAACCGGCAATATATCAAGGGCACCCTTGGGCAGTAAGCAAATTTGGCTAAAACTTAGCAATTCCATTCAGCACTCGACATGTGCCTGGCGGATGAGAGAGAAAACCACCGCTCATCGCATGCTAATGGTCGAGCAAGTCAACTGCGCGAAATGAGCGAATAATGTTGGATCTGGGGGCTCCAGATCTAAGGGTGGAGATTGTGCCCAATGCAGAAATTAGGTTTGACTGGGGAATTAAGCCGTGGCATAAAGAAGTTTGAAGTTTTATTTGACTGTTGAGTCGGCGCATGAGTCATTCCATAGTGTAACTAAATTACTAAACCGTCGAGGAAGAGTTGGCACAGTTTGTGAGAGGACAAGTGGCCACTTATTTGTGGATGATGGCAATGACACAGAGGTAGGGAACTCCAAACCTATAGTAGCAGGAAAACCGAAGGGGTGGAAGAGGAATCAAACAGTCATGAGATAGATCGGCTTTAAGCCATGAACAGATAGAGGACAAAACATGAATAAGAAGAGAGAAGAAGAGAACAAAGACAGAGAGAGTGAAAGAAAAGAAGAGACAATGAAGCAAAAAGCATAAAATAGAGAGCCAAACTAACCTAAGGTAGCATGGAGCAGACAGAAAGCTTGAGAGATTCAAGCAATCCCTGAGAGGATTTGTCGAGAATTAAGCACCGCATTGGGCTTCTCCCATTGAAGACCAGAGAAGTCAATATCTAGTAAGGAAAAGAGTCTGTGTACTCTAGTGGCTTGGGGCATCCAAGAACCACCCTACCAAACATTATCTATTTCAAGAGACTCAAATTGAGCTTCTCATTGTAAATCTCTACTTTAAAGAAACAATGAAAGAAGGCCACCACTGAAAGCCGGATAGAAGATGTAGCCTTGGAGGATAGGATGAACTCCTTATTAATTTGTTGTGTTCTTGTATTTGGTTACTGTGTTTCCCCTAGTGTTTTTCATTCTTCCAGTGTCTATGTATTTTGCAATATGATCAATCTGTTGCCTAAGATAACATAGACATGCACTAACACATGAGTCTCTAATACCTTCATTTATTAATTAATTAACGAAGGTCACTCACAAGTGATTTTTCAGATCAACTAACAAAAAAAATTTGGCTACCTTCTAATGTAAGCATTATTTCAAGTGTCCCCTTTTATTCTCACATTTACATCATTACAAAGATTAATACAAAAATGACAAATTACATTTCACATGTCACATCTGTCTCACTAGTCTTCCTCGGCACTTATCCCCAGTCTAAAGTCTCTTGCACAATGCTCTTTACACCACCACAATTTTTGAGCTTCCCATTCAACTCATTTAAGATGTAATCACCTCTGACCATCTTTGATGAACTTTGTATAATTGACGCTTCTCGATCTCCCACAGAACAATCTCGATACTTGATTGTATCCAACAATCAATTATGCAGCTAACCTTTCTACTCACATGGATCTCATAACATAACATGTAACTAATGCTCTTGAAGCCCAAATCTCAACAATATCCATTAGTATATAATAGATTCACACAATTAACCTAGTGATACATTCTCTCAGCATCGAAGAACATCGAAAACCACTAATTTAATTATATTCCATTGTTTAATAATTGGTTTTGTGCTTTTATTTTTCGAACAATTGCCTTAGAGTTTCTCATCTTGACAGGTTTAAAACAAAAACTGCAAGTAAATCTAAAACAAAAAATCATTCCACCAAGAATTTTAATAATCACAATTATGTTTCCCATGGAGTGCTGATTCTAACCTTGTTGAAATTGAGGAGAGAACACAAGTTAATCAGATCTACGCATTTGCCGAAACACAAATTAATCAGATTTGAGCATCTTCCCAAATGTGAATTGATGACTACAGCCCAAATTTGAAGTGATGATGTCAACATGGGATGAAGATAGTGATGTGGTACATAATGCAATTCCTTCACATAGAAGCAATGATGGCTGGTCAGTGCCCAAATTCATTACAACACATATTAACACCATTGAGTCGCTCACACAGCATAAGAAACAATGAAATAAATGAAGAATTATACATTATTGCTTAGTCTTCCCACACACATCCTTAGCATTTATTTATATTAAGAATATTTATATGACATACCTGCAATGGTATCAAAGCCATACATTACAGATTTGTAGTCAAAACATATCCTAGGTTGATGTGGCATATCACAGCATGGACATGCTCCAAAAAAACAATTATGCCCTCCTAAATCTCTCTTCCTCCCTTTCTAGTGACAAAACTTGAGTGTTTGGAGAATCTAATTGGATAATTTTACAAGAAACAATGCATTTCTTTGAAATGCGAAGCTATGGTTCACACGAGACAATGCATTCACCTTCAATCACTTTCTATGTTGAAATGACACATGCATCTTTAATCCACTCTTGGTACTGGTCTTCCACGATCAAGGAACATCAACCTTCCACAAATTTCAGTGATCTGCAGAGAGGTTCAAAGAGATTTACTATCATTGCAATTTATTGTGCTACTCATGTAGCTTCGACACACCTCCTTTTGAATAATGCATGACTTTTGTTTGTTTACAACTTGTTGCTCGGTCAATAAAAATGGATAATAAAGGCCTTCTACAAAGCCTTTGCCAAAAAAAATAGATTCAACCCAATTATGTGGCTCTTTTATGCACTTTTTCATGTATATTTCTATTGTAGATTCAAACTGTAGATTGTGATATGCTAAAATAATTGACTTGAATCTACTATACTCATGAGAGGAAACAAAAATTAATCGATGAAATCATGAAGTAGAAAAGGAAGAATTTCAATCACACATAACATAATAATTTTCTCAGGAAAGAATCAGCTAAAAACCCCTCCTATTTGTATATTTCATTAACCAGAATATCTAAGAAGAAAATACAATTCTTGTTCAACCCGAACAATCTCTACACAAGTACAATATGACTCACTCCTTCACAAACAAGATCAAGCCAATACTTAGCCAAATATGTTGCCTACCAAACCCCTACTTCCTTGCATTGTTCCCTAGGGAATTAGCCCATATTTAATTGGGAAATTTGTCACTCATAACTACGCATTCCATCCATATGCCTTCCTCTCATTGTATGCATTAGATGACTTTACAACTCATAGTGCACTGTCACTAAACTCTAATCTCAACTAGATCTTTCTTAGAACTGACATGCATGAGTTATTTATGAGTGAATTATCAGTTATCTAATTGATCACTGCATGTGAATTAAATCCAATTTAATTCACATGACCTCTCACTAGTTCCTCCATTAGTTAGAACTAGTTTAATAGAATTTAACTGAGTTAAACTCAATTAAATAATTACAACTCAATAATAACTCAACGCGGGCCCCTAAAATTTAAGGATCATTGTACATGAATCTAGATAGACTTACAAATCGAATTTACTCAGCGAGCTAAGTCAACCTAACTTAGTTAAGTGTTACAAGTTGATGTGAGAATAGAATTACAATTTAATTTCTAATTTAATTCAAGGAAAAATTAATTAGGATATTTCTTGATGTTATTTTTAACATTACTTGTTTCTATTTTCAACACCTGTTCTCAACAATAAAGGAATTCAATTCTATCCTCATTTGGAGTCATTGGAAAGTTCTACATGTAACTCTTGTCACTGTTGTTCTTGCTATTGCAACATCTACAACCAAAAAGCATCCAAACAAAATAACCTAAATCAAGTGTCTCTACAAATGTCAACTAGGAAAATTGTGTTGTTGTTGACTCTACTACTAAGCCTCTTGTTCTGCTGCCAACACTGATCTACACCCCTCAGTATTTGACTGACACTAATCATTGTGCTACTCAATATTGTGGCCCCCCATAGAAATGTAATTATCCATGAGACAAAAAACACCTCAATGGATCTTACCCAATTTCTCAGCTCTTGGGACTATTTCTTCACATCGTTGTACCTCTCACCTAGAGGTATGGCTACATGTGCTCCATCTTCTCACTTGGCTCGAAATTCCCCCCTACTAGAGGTCTCTGCCTAAGTGGATGTCTCCAC
The DNA here is from genome assembly GCA_000404065.3 of Pinus taeda. Taxonomy (NCBI): domain Eukaryota; kingdom Viridiplantae; phylum Streptophyta; class Pinopsida; order Pinales; family Pinaceae; genus Pinus; species Pinus taeda. The sequence goes on along the minus strand of APFE031429238.1, from coordinate 110,955 downwards.
TCAGTCTCCTCTCTCCTTCTCCAATTGTTGTTGCTCCACAACTTGCTCAGGCTGTTTCTTAGGCTCCATGTTGAGAGGTAATTCATGCTCCATCTCAACCACCAATTCTCTAACCTTTTCCTTCTCCACAAGTCTTTGCATGCATCTTGTACCTTAAGTGCATAGATATTCTTGACACACACATCGATCTATTTCACGTGTCCCGTGGTGATGTGTCTGAGGAAAACCTTTCTTTTTCTAAAAATCACATTATAGCCATGGTCTTCCAATACCGTGATGGAAACAAGATTTTTCTTCAATCCTGGAACATACTTCACATATGTCAATCTGAGAGGGGATCCAAACTCCCCCTAAAAGGTAACAGTACCAATGCTGGTCACACTATACCCCCATCATCTCCAAACTATATGTTCTGCTTGAGGTCTTTCTCCTCCAAGTCACTGAGGAGATCTCTATTCCCATCAAATGGAACAAGGCATCAATGTTGAGATACCACATGCTTCCCATTATATTGCTTGCCATGCATCCAATTATAATGAAATCAAGTTCAAATTGTGAAGCTAAAGCTTGAGATACTACTGCTACTCTAGGCTCCTTCTTACTTTCTTTATTTTGTGGAAATTTCATGGCATAGTGCAAGAACTCGTGATAGTAAAAACACTTGATGTTCAACAAGCCCTTCTTTCCACCCTACTTGCCTTAGGACTTCTTTCCCTTGGATTTATTTTCTTTTCTGACTAATGCAAAGTCCTCTTCCACCTCTTTGGATGAGGTCCCATCTCTAGTGTTCCACCTAATATCTTCTTGTACCAAGTGGGACCACAACCTCTCCCACTCTCGTATATTCTCCCTCCCAGTAACTCAATCCTAGTAATTGTGCCAACTTGAGAAGTCTTAGAAGTGTTAGGCTCACGATATTCTCTTCTACAACAGTAACCCCAACACTTCCAAGCTCATCTTCACATTGCGTGAACTTATTCAAGTACTTCAAAATTGAGTCACCCTTCACCATCTTGATCTTTATGAGCTTTTCCTTCACTGTAAGCTTCTTGTGGTCACCATTGTTTTGAAACAAGTCTATCAATGCCTTCCACATTGAAAATGGAGTTTCCTTACCATGGAGATTCGAGACAATATGATCTCAAACTACTTCTAGGATAATCCTTCTCGATTTTTGCCACAAACATTCTCCGTTGTGCGATATCTTTAGCATCAGATGTTGGAGGCTTCACAATATCATGATCTATGAGTTCCTTCACCCCATTTTCTTGTAACACTACCTCCATCTTGTCCTTCCGAGCTATGTAATTCAAGTTCCCTCAAGGGCATACTCAAGTGTAAAACTGTAAGATGACATTGTGTTGACTCTGAAGTATGAAAGTGCAAATTCAATTTCTCCTACACAACAAACTCGTATTCTCCTCTTCTATAGTGATTTGAGTTGTGATACCATGTAGGTTTTTATTTTAGGTTCAAACTGCAAATTGTGATATGCTAAAACAATTCACTTGAATCTACTCTACTCGTGTGTGGAAACAAAAAATGATCCATGAAATCACAAAGAAGAAAAGGAAGAATTTCAATCAAACATAACACAATAATTTTATGGGGAAAGTGTGAGTTAACGACTCGTGCTATTTGTATATTGCATTAAATAGAAGATATGAGAAGAAAATGCAATGCTTGTTCAACCTAAATAATCTCTCCACAAGTAAAATCTCACTCACTGCTTCATAAACGAGCTCAAGCCCCTACTTAGCCAAATTTGTTGTCTTCCAAGCACCTAATTTCCTTACATTTTTCCCTTGGTAATTAGCCCATATTTAATTCAAAAATTCCTCACTCCCAATCCATCCATAAGTCTTCCTCTCATTGCATGCACCATGAGTTTAATTTAGATGATTTTACAACTCATAGTACACTATCCCTCAACTCTAATCTCAACTAACATGCATGAGTTATTTATGAGTGAATGAGTGAATTATAAGTTATAGCATTGATGAGTGCATGTGAATTAAATATAATTTAATTCTCTCAACCTCTCACTAGTTCGTCGACGAGTTAGAACTACTCTAACTTAATGGAATTTAACTGAGTTAAAGTGAATTAAATAATTACAACTCAATAAGAACCCAACCTCGGCACCTAAAATTTAGGGATCACTTTACATGACTCTATATAGAGTTCTAAAGTGTAATTTAATGAACCAACTAAGTCAACTTAACTTAGTTAACTCTTACAAGTTGCTATGAGAATAGAATTGCAATTTAATTAAATTAGTATTTTTATTGATTATATTTTTAACATTTCTTGTTGCTATTTTCAGCACTTCATTAAGGTGTTTCCCATCAAACTATAAAACCCCTTAAATGGTAGAGGGATGAGGGACAATTTTTAAGTTTAGGTATGTTCTATGCTTAGATCAATTTATTTCAATTTTCACAGTTAGCTCAATATCTTTTCTAGATTAGAAATTACATGAACATTAAAGTAAACTATAGATAGAACATAGACATAAATCACAGAAGACAAGCCAAGACAAGAGGACACATGATGTGGCGCTAGCCAGGGACAACCCCAATGTGGGGAAACCCTTGATAAATTGTTCTTATATGATCTTCAATAGTTAAACAGAGAGAGAGATAATACATTTACAACAGAAGTCAACACTTTGAATTGACAATATAAGAAGATAGATCTTCTCTAAGAATATGTTCTTCTCTAAGAAGATGTCTCGTGAGGTAACTAATATGGACTCATGTGATTCCATCACCCTATCATAGTGTTGCGCCATCATACAATGTCCATCATCACAGAGCTACACCATGTTGCATCATTGTTGAGTTGTACCTCATCATGTTGTACCCATCTTGATCCTCTTCATCATCATGTTGCACACATCATGTTGTTGCACATGTTGCACCTCCTTGTGCTGCATCTTCAAACTGTACCTTACTATGCCCATCATGCTTCATCCCCTTGTGTTGCATCTTTATACACTTATGCTGCACCTTAACTAATGTTGCACCTTGATTATGCTGCACCTTGATACACCGTGCTGCACCTTGATACACTTGTGATGCACACCTTGATACACATATGTTGCACCTTGATACACCTGCACACCCTCACACACATATGGTGCACCATAACTTCTATCATGCTGCCATATTGCCTTAGTCATGCTACCACACAACCTTAGCAGCTACCACACAGTCTTAGTAGCTAGATAGACTATGATCCCATAGTCTAAGGAAACACACAATGCTGATCTGTGTGTTATAGGAGCTAGGTATGGATAGTAATTCCTTTATCTAGACTGATGATAAGAACCTTTTGTGATAGCACATAGGATCTCCTCATCTGAAGAGACCTCTCTGTTTAATTTGACTGGTCTTTAGGACAATTTACAAGATGTGCACCTAAATCACAACAATGTCTCTTTCTTGCAGTAGATAGGAGGTGTAGAATATTGTGTTAGTTGTTTTTCCTTACTGTGATTGGTTAAGGCACCCATGTGCTACAACAACCCTCAAACAGTCACCTAAAACATCCCTCAAAAACTACGACCTTGTTAAGGAAGGGTCTCCTCCATTTGTGTCACTGTTCTAGGTACTTTTCAGCCCAAGAATCCTTCACACTATCCCTATTTTAGGCAAGGCCTACAGCCTACCATAGGGATTGTTGTCACCTATTAGCCAACCAAATAGTGTCATCCTTACCTTAAAGCTACCCACAAACAGTCCACAATTTTCCTTACCTAACTCAACCTCATGGAACAACCCTTCACGCACTCACCAAGAGGTTCTAACAACCCTAAACCACCCATGGTGTCCCTACCTTCTTTGGTTAGGGAAGCTAGTTTACTGCCTCTTTTCTAACATCTAAAGGCTCTCTCAAACAGTGTATATATTAGGGAATCTAGGGTATGATAAGACTGCATTTAGGGTCAACTATTAGATCTCCTTGACCGTGCTAGATCTCCCTTTGAGCTGCGGCCAAACCTTCACAAGACTTGCTGCTAGGGCATCCTTATTTTACAATGAATAGGGTCTCCTTGTAGACCTGTGTTTAGGGCTTCCTCCTCTTAGACTTAACTTCCACTAAAACCCAAAACAAGTGGGGAGAAATCAAGAGTGAAGTGTGTGTACAAATGACAATCAAGTCACCTCTTTTATACTAAAACTTTGAGCACATGTGGGGTTTATTTGGTTGCTGATGAATTGTCTTATAACACAAATAAATTCATAACTCCATGAATAATTATCGGAATCAGATGATCTTTAGATCAATCCTACACCTCTCTATGAGAGGGATCAAATAGAAATATCATCTGCCATAAATAAGATGACCACATGGAGCTTGGCCCTAGTTGCCAATTTTAACAACAATCATAGAACTCTTAACAAGTAATCCCTTGTGTGTTGGTTGCACATGAATTCATTGTGAATACAGCTCCAACGCATAACTAATTTTGTGAGATCTAGCTACAAATTGATAATTAGATAGGCTATCCACACAATCATCATTCGAAAGGTTGTTGGTCCTCTTTGCAATCCATATGATGAAAGAAACTTGAGGTTTCTAATCCCAAACTTTTAATCTCTTACTAAGACACACCAAAAAAATAAAAAATAAAAAACTATATACACAGTATTTTATATAAAGAGTATTAGCTCTCATTCTCCTCACATTTAAGCAAGAACATGGCCTCATACCAACTAGAAAAATAGAGAAGCATGCATTGTACATAGATTACTCACAAAATTATTAGTATTATTCACAACAAAGCCAAATCACAAGACACATAAATAGTGGTGATGAGATCCAACATTTTAAGGAGAAAACTCTTGAGAAAGTCTCTTAAGAGACTCTAACCACTAACAAACAAAATCTACCTACATTTTAATGTAAGCATTATTCCATTTAGTATTCTTCACAACAAAGCCAAATTACAAGACACATAAATAGTGGTTATGAGATCCAACACTTTAAGGAGAAGACTCTTGAGAAAATCTCTTAAGAGACTCTAACCACAAACAAACAAAATCTGCCTACATTCTAGTGTAAGCATTATTCCATGTCATAGGAATAAAAAATAAAAATAAAAATAAAATCATTACATTATATAAAATAAACTTACAATTAATCAACTGGGTAAAACAATTGGAATAAGTAAAGGTAAATAATATGAACTAAATAATTAATAAACTAAACTAAAATTATTATAAAAATTATTATAAATAAATTAAAATAAAAATAATAAATAAACATAAAAAGATATTCATATATATATATATATATAAGGGTTGGCTTCTTTATAAAAATTAAAATTTAGGGACTTAGGTTTTATTTATACTCAAGTCAAAAGACCCTTCTCTCAAAGAACTATCATTCATATTCTATCAAATTTAGTCCTAATGGTGGACCCCCTTTGGGGTTTGAAACGTCGACAGAATGAACACAATACTGTGGATAATCCGGATCATGTTGAAAGTAATATCATTACTTTGAATCATAATGATTTTTCTTTAATTGAATATTATTTATCTATATTTAAAAATCATAGTTATTTGCTTAAATATTATAAAGTCAATCTAAAGGATTATTGGTGCATCTATCTTATTATTTTTGAGCTTGGTTTTCTATATCCTTACTTTCTATTTACATCGTTGGTCAGTAGATAAATTGTAGAGGTTATGTAGCAACATCCTACTCTTGAACCTTTTTATGACTATGATTCTAGAGAAACAAAATCTCTTGCATATGGAAGTGATCAACACTAAAATAACTTCTAACAATGACTTAGTGGCCCAATAGAATGACAAAACCAAGAATGCACATGAGTAACATCCTTACATAAATAATTAAATCAAGGGTCCCAAACCTTCTCTGCCCTGGTCTACTCCCAAAGGTGACAAAGGATCAAAGTCAAAATGGAAGAAGACTAACCAACATTGCAATTATTGTGTGAAAAATGTTCCTCTAGAGTCTAAATTCTTTAGATGATGAGCACCTTGTAAGAAACAATGAATAAGATCTTAAAACATTTGTTATCATGGACATACACTTTCAAATTATAATTTCTCTTTGAATGCAACCATTACTACTTCTAATGAACGTCTTATTGATTTAGAGCATCATATCATATGGGTAAAGATAATTCCTTGTTGTTGATAAGGAATTTTGGAGAACTTTGTGTTATGATCATTATTATGCCTCAAGTTTCAGGTGAACCCTTCACCCATTTTTAGGGAATAGAAGCTCACTAATGATGGGTGAAGGGTTCACCTAAAACGCTTGACATAATAATGTTGTAACACAGAGCTCTCCAGAAATTCTAATCAACAACAATTTATTGTCTTTCGAAATATCCATGCTAAAAAAGATAAATCCCTTTTTCCTTAACGATTTCAGTACCAAAAAATATATTTGTTTGTGATGATAGATATCTTAGTGTTGTGGTGTAAAACAATCCATGTAGACAATGGTAATTTTAATGATCTATTATGTGTTCTAAGTTCTTCTTGTAACCTTCAATTAGTATATCATATCGCTCAATCATGTGAAAGTAAAATTGTAAATCTTTCACCTCAAAAATTTACAATCATGGATTTGGAAGATCTTAAGCAAGTCCTTCCAACATGAATAATTGATGATATTACCATATTGCACAAGTTTGACAACTTTGGCTCATCACCTTTTCCCTCAATTTTTGTTACTCGTGATGATGACTTGAGAAAAATTTTGCATGATTATTTCTTTCATATAAAATATTGCTCATTGCAATAACTATGTAGTCAAACTATGGTGACGAGTATTCCTCTTGTTTCTTGTAGAGATGGTGTTTATTCTAGTTTTGTTCTTGACATAAATTGTCAAGTCAATTTGGACAAACATGCCACTTGGCACAACCAAGCTTCAGTAGAATTTATTCATAGTGATTTATGTGGTCCAATTTATTCTCCTTTATCTTGGTATAATTACTTTGTATTTTTTATTGATGACTTCTCCACACACGCTTTGACTTACTTCTTAAAATTTGAAAGTTATTTTTCATCTTTTCTTCGTCTACAAGGCCCTTGTAAGAAATAAATATTAACAACTACAAAGATTAATGATCTGGATTAGATCATTATCTTCTTTTTCATCCATCTCAATTCATTTAGAGTGTAAAAAGTGGAGGAATCAACTCATGTGACCATTTTTACCAACGGGACCAGTTTGGCGAAACAAGGTCTGAAACCTTCTAAGAATGTTTTGAGGCATCAAATGATGTGTTTTGGGGGTAAAAAATTACCTTTTTAGCGTCTCACCATCTGATGCTATTCTACACATAGAGATATTTCAAATTGCGCAAGAAGCACATCAATCAGAGTGTGTATGAAAAAGTTATACCATTCAAAGCTTGACCTTCATATTTTCACACCTATAGTTCGGGAGGATGTCATTTCAGCCCCCATTAATTGTGGAAAAGGGGGCTAACGATGTGTTTTTGATGTAAAATACTCTAGAAAAGTCTATATTGTAACTCTAGTTAAGAGTTGATGTAGTCAAACTTAACCACTAGTAGGCTATCGCGTTGTGTTATAATCGGGCCACCAGGAGGAAGATGCATTCCATTCTTTTGAGAGCATTTTGTTCCATAGCTAAGAAAATATATCTAGGAGAAATATAAGGTAGAACATACAAGAAGGACATCTGCATTGTAGCATCATATGGGCCACAAACATTACTTATTTGTACATGCATGTATATTTCCAAATAGAGAAAGAAAGTGAAGCGACCTCACCTTCGAGCTTGGTTTTCTCCTAAAGGGGTTTCCCACAGCATATCTTATGTCTTTTGTGTATTTGTGAGCTTATTTTGTCATTCTCTACTTTTGTACATAATTTCCATTCGCATGGATGCACTAATTACATTTATATTTATGGATCTAGAGTTTTAATAAAACTTAATAGTGTAAAATATTAGAATTTTAATATATTATTATCACATTTGTTGTGACAAACTGTCCAATGGAATATCCATAACCTTTTATGGATCAATTAAGAACAAATAATTGAAGTGAATATGTTAAAAATAAGTTCACAACTTACTACAATATGCATGGAATGGAAATGCAACATATTGTTCCATATACAACTAAAAAAATTGGTGTCATTGCAAGAAATAATCATACACTAGAGGAATTGCCTAATCATATTATTCAATCTAAGGGATTAAGTATTCAATATTGGATGGAAGAAATAAATTGTGGAAATTACATATTAAATGGCTCTCCCACAAATAATTTAGGTAATATAACATCAACAAAAGCATGGACTAAAATTAAGCAAGAGGGTTGTCACTTATGTGTATTTGGTAGTGTAGCATGGACTCAAATTCCAAGTGAGAAGAGGAAATATTTATTATGTAAAAGTATAAATTTTAATTTTATTTGATATTATGAAGATGTTAAAATTTATAACTTCTTCAACCTAATTCCAATGAAATATTAATAATCATTAGAAAATATGTTAAATGTGATGAAAGTCTCATTTCCTATTATTCATTTCTAGAATTTGTGTCACCTTCTCTTCCTATTCAATATTTTTCTTCATGTGAAGAGAGAAAGGATAAAAATATCGTAAAATTACTAGATAAAAGATCAATTATACTGAGGGAAGCATTAAACAACTAGAAATAAAATCACAAACATAAATATAATGTATTTGCTTGAAAATCCTAATCTAGATAAAAACAAGCTAACATAAATCTATAAATCTCCATGGCTAAGCCAACTACGTGAGGCTTCATCGTTGACCTCCCTGATCCATTGCAATGAATTTTTACGAAGCTTTTAAATCTCTCATTGTGTGCATTCCAAGGGCACAAAAGCATGGGAAAGAAAATTCATTTACAATAAAATAAAATTAGGCTTAAATGTACTCTATCTAGGTTTCTTAGTAGTATTTATGCACCTAGAGTTTTTCATAGTGGCTAGTTGCATTCGCCCATCAAAATTCATAATAGTTAGTTTCTCATCTCCACTATGAATTGAAATGATTGAACTCTAGCTCCTAATATTACTAACAATGATGGGATTGTCACCTTTAACATCACCTGCAAGGGCTGGTGGCAAGTCTCCAACATGACTTATAGTGGTTGGTGACTTATTTACAATATGAATCATAGTAGTTAGTGACTCCTGTCTAGTACAACTAGCATTGATTGGACTCATACCCCCAACATGACTTGAAGTGGCTCGCTACTTACCTCCAATGCTACTTTTAGTGGTTGGTGGAGTGAAAAGTAAATGAAAAAATAAAATAAGTGGTGTTAAGCTAAACATGAATAACATATATAGGTTGGTTATTTGTATTAATTATGTTGTACTATGTAAATACAAATATAAGTGTTACAAACATAAAGAGAATGTATTCAATGAAGAGAAATTTCTATGATATAAAGCCATCAATTAGCTATCAAGCTAGTGAGCTTAAATCTTGTTGGCCTTCCATTTATTTATAAAGGAACATCAATAGATGTGAAATTTATTGTCAAAATTTTGGAGCCACCAATGAGGTCTATTTTCAAGACATGAGAAAGATGAAGAGAGAAGGTAAAATTTATAGTAGGCATGACATCAAGAATAACAAGGTCAAAAAACTCTAAGGCCAATTAGATATATTAAACGTTTATGTTTTTAAATGGGAGCTTTATTTTTTATTATTATTAAATATATATTTTAGTTTATAAAACTCGCAAATATTTGTTATATTTAATTGTTAATTTTAGAATTCTAGTATGATAGAGATGTCGTAATGTTTAATATTTTGACTAAGTAAAAAAATAAAAAAAAAATAAAAAGGAATTTTCCTATGGTATTCTTATTTAATGTAACCTATTTTCATATGGTATTTGTAACCCACGGATTTTACCATAATATTCTTCTCTAATGTATCACTTTTAAAGGCTAATAATTAAACTAGTCTAGATTCATCTTTAACTCCAATCTGTCTCATTTCACTATAAAAGAGATTTATACCTCAAGAGTGGTTTAACCACCCTAGATCCATCTTAACTCCAGATCTATCAAGTGATGAGTGGGATCAAATATCTCGAAGTGCAAATCTATTTTTTGAGTGAAAAACTTGAAGAAAGGTTTGAACCTTGAGAGATTTGATCCCTTTCGACACTTGATAGATCCGGAGTTAAGATGAATCTAGGTTGGCTTCAGTCATGTGCGGCCAAAGAAAATATGATTAGTTTTATCAAAAATATGTAAAATCAACTAATATTAATATAATAATTTTAATATGCTAAATATGTCTCAAATTAATCTCGTCATTTTAATTTTAAATTTTCTTAGTTACCTCAGCTTGTTGAGTGATAAATATTGTGAATAATTTTATGAAAAATGATAAAATAAAAATTTTCAATGTAAAGTGACAATGTAATAGTGGTGAATGATAGAAAATGTGACTAATAATAATATCATAAATTACAAATAGTCTTCATTGTGATTAATCTCAAACTATTTTCTTCTACTATTCCTATTGTCATGCTTGTTACTTTTGTCATCATTTCATATCGATTATATGAAAGGATAGGCTAAGCCGTAAATCATTTAAATATTTAGCTTGAGATATTGTAGAAAACATCACACCTTGTCTCTCTTTCTCTCCAATATTAATAGGTTGAAATACTATAACACAAAAATCAATGTACATTGCCAATAAAATTTTATGCTTACACTAACATCAATTCACAATATTAATCCAATCACTTTAAAATTAATGCACTCACCATCATACATCCAATTACATCAAATCAAAAATCAAAATCTATACTCAAATCAATGCATCTAATGAAAGAAACCGAATAAAATTAGAAAACAACATTTCCACTGAAATCAATAAATCTAATGCAAACAATCAAATATGATTAGAAATCAACATTTATATTCAAATAAATGCATCTAGTGTAAGTAAGAAACTAGGTTTATAAACCAATATCTACACTCCAATCAATGCATTTAGTGCTAGTAAGTGTTGGCATTATGGTTCTGGTATGATTTCAGATGTTGTACTTGATGGCAAACACCCATGGCATGGCTCTCATTTTGATGAAAATAAAGAAGTACGCAGGAGAACAGTTCAGGAGGTGCGTACCCGCAGTTATGCCGTGCAGGGACCGCGTCCAAATACGCGGGTCACCCATTTATGGGGTGCGTACCCCAGTGCACACATTCCAAGGCAGTTAAGCGCCCACACGTGGGGTTTCTCAGTAATATTTAGCCAACAGTATTGGGTTATCATGGTTTTGGTCCGTGGTATTGATTATTTTATTATTATTATTGAGCCCCATGATCCTTGATTTGAGGAAGAGCTAGCCTAAATAAAGCAAAGGAGATCATTTGGCTTGAGCATCTTTTGAGTGATTGAATATCTTAAGATCTGATTTATTGGGTTCTCGGTTCTTAAAAGATTGATTTATAAAGGAGAAGTTAGAGGCGAATCGGCAAAGGATGATCTTTTGAGCACAAGTTCAGATCTGAACATCTGAGGTTATTTCAGCCCTAGTTCAAGGTACGCAGAGGCGCCGAAGGTTCAGTGCGTGGGTACGCAGAGGCGCCAAAGGTTCAGTGCATGGGTATGCAGAGGCGCAGAAGGTTCTATGCGTGGGTATGCAGAAGCAGCGAAGGCTCAGTGCGTAGGTACGCAGGGCAACAGTGGTTCAGGTGCGTGCTTTCTGCAGCAGCACGCGGCGCGATTATTCTTTTGGGTGTGTACTTTCTGGAAAGTACGCGGTGCGATAGTGTCATTGGGTGCGTACTATACGCAGTGCAGTCAAAGGAGCAGTGCATGGCCACGCAGTCCAGCAAGAAGGAGAACTGCGGGTATACGCAGAGAGGCAGAAGGTGAACTGCGTAGCAACGCAGACCAGTAAAAGGAAAACCGCGTATCTGTGTTAAGATCTTCTGTTGATTGAATTTTTCTGTTGAAAAGGTGTTCTGGGTTCTGTTCTGTTATTGTTGATCTGGTTATTACAGCTAACTGTATAAGTTACATGTACTTGATGATCATTTGATGTATATGGATCCAGTTTGAAAATTTATGAAAAGTGGTCCTTGAAAAGAAGTAGGGGGTTGTAGCTCCCTTTCAGGAGAGACTGAAAAAACGAGAGAGAGTTGTAGCTCTCAGCAGGTTGCAGCCTGCGTACTGGTAAAGGACTGCACCAGTACAAGACCATTGTAAAAGGAGTTTCTAATTTGAAAGAAGATAGAGACATATTGCAGCAGGTGGTTTACACCCACATTGGGTTTCCACCTTATATCTGGTGTTCTTTGATGTGACTGTCTGATTTTCTTGTTCATGCTCATTATTTATGGTATTGGTATGCAAAAATAATTCAAAGTATAAATAAGAAAGATTTGGTAAAGGAATTAGATAATACTGATTCACCCCCCCTCTCAGTATTATTGTCAACAGTAAGAAAATAGGATTATAAACCAACATCTACATTGAAATCAATGCATCTAGTGCAATCAATCAAATAGGATTAGAAATCACCATCTACACTGAAATCAATGGATTTAGTGCAAGCATTAAAATAGGATTAGAAATCATCTACATTGAAATCAATGCATCTAGTGCAAACAATCAAATAGGATTACAAATCACCATCTACACTAAAATCAATGCATCTAGTGCAATCAATCAAATAGGATTATAGATCACCATCTACACTAAAATCAATGCATATAGCAAAAGCAATCAAATAGGATTATAAGTCATCTACAATGAAATCAATGCATTCAATACATCTAGTGCAAGCAATGAAATGGGATTAGTAATCACCATCTAAGCTCAAATTAATGCATCTACTACAAAAAATCTTCTTCCCTTTCTCCCCCCTCCATCTATATCTATGTATCCCTCCATATTTCCTTCTTTGTCTCTCTATCTCAACCCCCCAAACACACCCTCTCTCATTCCATATCTATCAATCTCTTTGTCCCTCCCTCTCTCTCTCCCTCTCTCTCTATTCTTCCCTCTCTTCAATTTCCATCTATATCTCTATCTACCTTTGTCTCTCTATATCATCCCCATACACGCTCTTTCTCCAATATATATATATATATCCCTCCCTCCTCCTCTACCTCTCTCTCTCTCTCTTCCCCTTCTCTCCCTCTCCCCTTCTTCTATCTCTCTTTCCTCTTGTTGTCCTCTCTCCATCTTTCTCTCCACCTTTATATTTCTAATTCTTTCTTCTTACCTCCCTCTCCCCCCCTACAACTCCATCTCTCTTTACCTTCCTCTCTACTCTCTCTCTTTCTCTATCTCCAACTCTTTTACTATATCATTCCCTCTCTTCTCTCCCCCATTCTCTACATCTCTCCTTCTTTGTCTCTTTATCTCACACCCGAATAAACACTCTCTATCCATCTCACCCTTGTCACTCCCTCTCTCTCTCTACACTTCTCACTCTCTATGTATTTATTCTTCTCTCCCTCTATTCTCCTCTCTCCCTCCCTCTCTCTTCCTCTCTCTCAAGTCTGCTGTCTCGTACTTCCTCTCTCTCCCTTTCTCTCTTACCTCCGTCTCTTTTCCCCCATCTCTCTCTTTCTACCCTCCAATCCTCTCTCTACCCCCATCACTCTCCTCCTCTCTCTCAAGTCTTGTCTATCCTTCTTCCTCTCTCTCTCTTTTCCCTCCAACCCTCTCTCTCTCTCCCTCTTTCTCTCTCTTTTCCCTACAAGCATCTCTCTCTCTCTCTCTCCCCCCTCCAATCCTCTCACTATCTCCCTCCCACTCTCCTCTCTCCCCCCCTCCATATTTGTGTCTCCCTCTCCCTCTCTTACTCTTCTCTACCTCTCACACTCATCTCCCTCTCTCTCTTCATTCCTCCTCTCCTGTGTCCTTAAGTTTATCTTTGTTTCTCCCTTGTCACTCCCCTTATCTCTACACCTCTATGAGTCTATGTCTTTGTTCTTCCCTCCCATATATAGCTCAAGTTAAAATATATCATTTATATATATAATATAACAAATTTAAATTGTATTAATCCAAAGTTATTAGATTTTATAAAATAATTATTATAATATATTTAAATGAACATTAGGTTTATAATAAAATAATAATAATAATAACATTTTAATGTTAATATTAGGGTTAATAATTCTTTTGCATGATTTTAATAATAATTTGGGCCATGGTATTTGGCCCATAGGGTTCACCTAAATAAAACCTCTTATTTGAGTGTTAGTAAGTGTAAAGAAGTTTATTGAGTAAATATAAAAAGAGATTTTATTTATTTACCATACCTCTCCTTTATTTATATTGTTATTTATTTATCATATCTTTTATTTACCATGGTATTTCACCCATAGGCTTGGTATATAATTAGATGTTGATTTCTAATCCTATTTGATATATTTTTATTTATTTATCATACTTCTTTATACCTCTTTTATATTTATTTATTTACCATGCATCTTTTTATCAGCTTTTATACATAATAATAATTATATTAATGTTTAAATAGGGACGACATTAGATTAGAAATGTTAAATGTTAAGAATTAAGTGTACATTTATGTTTTTATGTGAGATATACCCCTATACTGTAGAGCTCCAATTATTGTGCCAAAGTGCCATGTCAAGGCAATATGAAAATCACGTTAAAAATTTTGGATGTCAAATTACATAAAAGTACAAATAAAAATAGAAAAAAAATGAAGTAAATAATAATTATAAGTATAATATTTTAGCTAGGCCAAATTACATTAAAAATAGAAAATTTAAGAAAATAAAAAAATGAGATTATTAATTAGTCATTATAATTAATAATTAAACTAAGGTAAATCCATCTTAACTTTAGATCTACCAAGATGGATCATTTTTTTTTTTAAGTGAAAAGAGATTTGATCCTATTTTTGTATTGTGTTTATTTTGAAATAAGAAAATTTTAATCTAGTTATTAATAATTAATAATAACATGGTAATTACTTAATTTTATAAAATATTCTTATAATATACTTCTTCATATTAAGAAAAAGCATAGAAATTTATGTCAAAATAGTTGTCATTTTCTTACTTTCAATTTAATTAAAAATTTGTCATATATATATATATATAGAAACCAAGATTCTAATTGGTTGAGAGCTCTCATGGTGTGTGGGGGATACGGTTAGGGTTTTCACGCCTGCAGTGTTTTCACGGGTAGCACTGAACCTCTCTCGGTCGCTTTCGACCGACTACCCAACTCCCCTCTTCGCTGCAGTTTACACTACCGGAAGGGTATACCTGCATCGCATAACTCGGGTGAAGACCTGCTGCTTCGTTAACCGTCAACAACGCCACGATTTGCACCTACTCCTCGTTGACCAGCTAGGGTTTCTTGCCGGTAACTTCCTCCGTTTAACTTGCTATTATGGTAGGGGTTTTTAACCGTTCCAAGGTGCAGCTGTCATCATGGAGGACTTAGATGCTGTTGATTATTCCGAAGACCCACTGGAGGGTGTTTCCATCTGTCGTTCCTCTTATTCCACATCGGCGGGACTGTACTGCTCCGGTTTTTCTCTGGCTGAGCCCTCCTGGTCTCTCCCTGTGGTCTTGTTAGACGATCCCCCAACCTGGCCTGTGTTAACCACTCCTCTGGCTTCCCCGTCATCCCTCGGTTTTGCCTCTGCTTGCCTAAACCCTAACCGTGGTTTAGAGACTGTTACCACTGGCCCTCCCTCCCGGATTCCTCCACCGGTAACCGGGGTTACGGATGTTATAAACCCTCAGATTACCATTGCTCCCCCTTTTGATTCCTTTTCACCAATTCCTCCCCTAGCTAGAAACCTTCCTTATCCGACTGAAGGTATCCCCTCCTCCTCGTCAAACCCTTGCCCCCCTCTTGAGACTTTGGTCCCCCCCTTTCCAGGTTCTGCATCAGCCACCCCGTCAAGGGACCAAGAAGAAATTCAAGTGTTTCAAATCCAAGGCTAACGACATATTCCTACGACTGGAAGAAGACATTCAGTGGGGTGATACTATGGAATTTGCGGACAGAGTCTTAGTCGGACGTATCAGGGGTCGGAACTATTCGGCCGCTCGCCTGAAGTCCTAGGCAGCAGAGGTTTGGGGTCACCATCTAGTTGACATTCCATTCATGCAGACGTTTGTGAGGGGATGGTTCACATTGAGATTCGCTCGTGCCGATCACACAAATTGGGTTTTATCTTCATATTGGCATTTTGAAAATGTGTCGGTGCTTCTGAAATGGTGGACGCCTCTTTTTGATCCAGAGACAGAACAGATTGGTATAGGGCCAGTATGGATTCGGCTTCCGAGACTCCCATTACAATATTGGTCAGAAGACATCTTTAAGATAGGCAACGCCTTAGGCACATACATGGAGTATGACAAGTCCTACCTCCTCACGGGTATGATGGCTTACGCCCATATCCTTGTCAACCTCGAAACCAGAGGAGGGCTTCAGGAATATATCACTATTCAATGGAGGGCCACATCTCGCAAGCAGATTATCGACTACGAGGGCATCCTGTATCGCTTTCGTAGATGCCACAAAGTTGACCACCTGTATAAGGATTGCCCTCTTCTGCAGAAGAATACGAGCAGTGAGCCACTTACTAAGAAGGAGCAGACAGGAGGCAGCCTCCCTCAGCAAATGGAAGACTCTGGACCCGAGAATGCAGAGATAACTCAGAGATCTTTTGTCAAAGCGGCATTGGACAAGCGACCTACGGACTCCATCCCTTCCTCACTGCCTCATTCAACTCCCTGCGGCTCAGCTAAGGAGATCTCCTCTACTGCGGGTATTTTTTTCCTTGTCTCTTGCTCTGTATCTAGATTATCATTTGTTTCTGCATTCTGACCTCCATGGGTACCTCCCTCCCCTCCTTTCATCACACGGTTTCCTTGACCATTTCAAGCACCATGGGGCTTTCCCCCCCTCCCTTCTTTGCTCCCTCCCCCTCCCACCCCTCTGTACATCCCCCTGCATCCCCTCCTTGACCGCATCCTCCCCTCCATTGTCCCGCCCGTGCCCCCCCTCACCCCCGGTACCCTCTCCGCTCCAGAACTAAAGACAAGGGTACAAATGCAATAGGCCTGGATCTCATCAGCCTCCTGGCCTCCCTAAGATCATCTAGAGGACGCCCCTGACAGCGCTCCACAGCCAGACATACTGCGGATGAAGAAGTTGCCCTTGGGCGACAGCAGACCATTGATAGTGCCCTTAGAGCTAGGGACGGCCCTCTATCCCATCCTCCATGAAATTATTATCCTTCAACTGTCGCGGGGTTGCTAGCCCCTTAAAAAAACTAGCCCTCAGAAGACTGATCACTTTTTCTGAACTAGATATCATTATCCTACAAGAAATCCTCTGCTCGACGTCATCCCTCATACCTACCCTCATCTCATGGAAGCCGAATTGGACCTTCCACGCATTGGATGCATCTGGGAGGTCGGGCGATATTGTGATTGGTTTTTGTAATATGTCTATGGTGCTTAGGAATGTTTGGGGTGGTAGAGGTTTACTGGGTATAGACGTATTCGCCCACTGATCTGAGATCTGTATCATTAATGTATATGGACCTTGCTTGGATAGAGAAACTTTCTGGAGGACTCTTCTCGAATCTGAACTTTTACAGGCAGGCAATGTCATCTTGGGTGGAGATTTGAACTTTTCGTTGGGATACTGTGAATCCTGGGGTCACTCGGCCCAGGTAGACAGCCTATCTGACATGATCTACACCCTCCTCGAAGAACATCAGTGGGTGGATATTCCTCCTGTCAGAATCCAGCATACCTGGACTAACAACAGAAGCGACGACCACAGTCTCGCTAGAAGACTAGACAAATTTCTCATCAAAGAATCTTTCCTTAACCTTCATCCTCGAAATAGGCAATGGGTTGGCTCTGGAGGCATATCAGATCATCGACCCATATTTTTGGAGCTTACAGACAACAATCTGAGGATTAAAAGCCCCTTCAAATTCAATGCCTCCTCGCTCAAGGATCCCTCATTCCTTCAATTAGTGTCAGACTACTGGATATCTAATCCCATATCGGATCAGGAGGATCATTCTGCTGGTTTCATCAGAAAGCTGACAGACCTGAAGAGGATATCCAGAGAATGGGCACTTCAGAAACGTGTCAAAGATGATAACAGATTGAAGGAAGCTGAATGGGCCATTGCTAGGTTCGAAGGAGCATCAAATGGTACCTTTACATCATAGGCACACAAAGATTCTTACTCCACCCTTGTCACAAAGCGTACCCAGATCCTGAAGGAAAGAGAGGAGAGCTAGCGCCTAAGTAGGGCATTATGGCTTATTGAAGGCGATAACAACACCAAGTTTTATCATAAATATGCAAATGGCAGGAAAGCCATCAACATTATCTGGGAACTACAAAACGAGCAAGGCCAAGTGATAACTACATAGCAGGGCCTAGCTAGATTAGCAAATTATCACTTCAGATCCATCTACAAGGCACCTAGAGAAGTCAATATACTGGAAATAATGAGGGTGGCAGAACTCTTCCCTTGTTTTGTACAACAGGAGGACTCGGAGAACCTGATGAAGGAGGTGAGGAGGGAGGAGCTTGAAGCAACCATCAAATGGTTCAAGAAAGACAAGAGTCTTGGACCTTATGTGTGGACCATTGAATTCTACATTTCTTTCTTTGATATCCTGGGCGATGACTTACTATGGATTGTGGAGGACTGCAGAAGAAGTGGCAACATTCCCTCTGCCATTAAATCTACCTTTATTTCCCTCATACCAAAATCAGATTCCCCCACCTCCTACAATGGTTTCAGGCCCATCTCACTCTGTAATTGCCTCTATATAATCATTGCAAAAATTATTGCTAATTGACTGAAGCCTATTCTATCCAAGCATATATCACCTGAACAATTCGCGTTTCTACAGCATCGACAAATACATGACGCTATTGCCACTGCTCAGGAAGTACTCCACACTCTACAGACGAAGAAATAGAAGGGCATGATCTTGAAGGTAGATCTCTCGAAGGCCTTCGACAGAGCAAACTGGCTATATATAGGGTTATTATTGACTCACCTGGGTTTCCCTTACGGCTACATTAAATGGATCATGAGCTGTATAAAGGATGTTACCTACAGTGTATTACTAAATCGGGAAGTTACTCCTTTTTTCCTATCTGAGAGAGGACTCAGACAGGGATGCCCTCTCTCCCCTCTTCTATTTCTATTAATCATGGAAGGGTTAAGCAGAGCCATCATTGCTGCCCATGATAGAAATCAGTTGGTTGGAATCAAGATCTCGGATAACCTTTTCCTCACTCATCTCTTATTCATAGATGATGTCCTGATTTTTTTAAATGGCAGCTTGGGAGACTCCACCATTCTTCATAATATCTTCAAGCTCTTTTAGTAGGCCACAAAGATGAATATAAACGAAGGCAAATCCACCATTACCACATTTGGATGCTCCCAACACGAGACCATTTTTTCTACCCAACGATTTCCCTTCTCTGCCCTAAATTTGGAAGATGGATTAAAATATCTAGGTTTCAGGCTAAAACCCATTGGATACTGGATTGCAGATTGGACATGGCTTATTGTGAAAGTGGAAAAACGCCTTCAGATCTGGTATCATAAATATCTCTCTCGGGCTGGCAGATTAGTTCTCATTAAGGCTGTTATTGAAGCCACTCCTGTGTTTTGGATGACCCTAGCATGGATACCAAAAGGCATCCTGAGCAGACTACAAAGGATTTGTTGTAGATTCTTATGGAAGGGCAACTAACTAGGGAACATCTTTGCATGGGTCAAGTGGGACAGGATTGCATTACCTAAGCATTGGGGAGGATGGGTTATAAAAAAGCTTGACCAGTTCTGCAAAGCACTGGCAGCTAAACTAGGCTGGCAACTCATCACCTCCAACAGTCTCTGGACCAGGGTTGCTCAAGCAAAATATATATGGCCCATGAACTTGATGGATTGGTTCAGACAGACACAACATTCGAACAGCAATATCTCCAACATTTGGAAGGCGATGATGAATGCTTTACCCCTCTTGCAACAGGGAATCACTTGGAAAATCAATGAAGGGAATGTTGTTCGAATAGGCATATATCCATGGGTGGGATGTGGAAACGCGCACAGATTGAGAGTTGACCTGGTAAGGCACTTAAACAATAAAGGCATCATTTATATAAAGCATATCGGGGACTGGATAAGAACCACATTTCTAAATCAGGCATGGAAATTGGCCCACGATTTGGACATCCCCGAGCCCTGGAGAAATGAATGGCAACACTACATTGAAGCCCTTGTATAGGCACAGATTCGACTGACTGAGGAACCGGATGAAATAATCTGGGCATTCACAAAGAATGGGTTGTACTCTCCCAAAGAAGGATACATTAAACTCATGGAGCCACTCAAACCTCAAAACATTGACCCGAATTGGAGATACTTTTGGAAGCTCAAGGCTGCCCCATGTGCCCGCCTTTTACTATGGAACATACTTTTCAACAAGATCCCCACCGGTGCTAATCTGATGAAAAGATCTTTTCATGGACCTTTTCAATGCCACCTTTGTCAACAAGATGAAGAAAACACAAAACACCTCTTCCTTAGCTGCCCATCCTCTAGAGAATTTTGGAATAATATCTCTTCTCATTATACTTTTCACAACAATTGGCATGGCAACAACTTACAAGAAGCTTGGAAAGCTTGGTGTCATGATCATAGAGGCAAAGCCAGAAATCTACCTCTTATAGCCTGCTGGGCCATCTGGATCGCCAAAAATCACTCTATCTTCAACCTCAAAGACCCCCACTCGCCATCTATACTTCACCATACTACTGCTGAATACGACATTCTACCTAAAGATGAAAATCTTGCCCCCTACCCGCACCATCACCCGTGAAAGCATTGACCATACTAAACCTTGGGCATATTTTGATGGTTCTGCTCAAGAGGCGGGATGTGGGGGAGGAGCCATACTTCACCTGAATGCCTCACACAAATACAAAATCCATATCAACCTGGGTAGGGGTACAAACAATTTTGCTGAGCTTTAAGCTCGCAGAATGATACCCTCTTTTGACACATTTGTGTGTCGACATATTTACAGGGAACAGAATTCGAAGGCTAATCAACTATCAAAAGAGGCAGCGCACCTACAGGATGATGACTGGCCAATACAGGAGCAAATTAAAGGTTCCTACCATCAATACTACCATAGACCATTTGTTGATCTTGGACGGATTGGGCAATAAGCCCAACTATTACTGTTAACAGTGTAGATATCATGTTTTTTTACCATACTTGGTTTACTTATTTTTTACTTTTTTACGATACCTCTAGTTTATTTACTTTTTATTTATTTACCATACCTTTAGTTTATTTATACTTTTATTTATTTACCATACCTCTTTTTTACTAGTTTTTATACACACTAATAATTAGTTAGATTGGTTTTAGAAATGTTAAATGTTAAGCATTAACTATACATTTAAGCTTAGCTTTTACATGTTTAAGTTTTTATGTGAGATCTACCCCCAATTGTGCCAAAGTGCACTTTCCAATGCAATATTAAAATCACTTTAAAACATTTTGGCTAGGTCAAATTACATAAAAGTACAAATAAAAATAGAAATAAAATTAAATAAACAATAAGTATAAATATAACATTTTGGCAAGATCAAATTACATTAAAAATAATAAATTAAAAATAAAAATAAAATATGTGATTATCTCCATGGTTAACTATCTTGTTGCCTTATTCATAAATCAATATATTATTTAGAATACACCATTAACCATTTTTAACAAAAATAATTATATCAATTTTAAAAAAGATCTAACTTAACATAATACCTTTACACCATTCAAATAGACAAACAATAAAAAAAAATATATAATATATATTCAAAACTTTTAAAATCCTATTTATTATTATGATAATTATCTCTATTTCTAATAACGGTCTTTTTTATTTGTAATCACTTTCCATTACCGTTTGAAGCTATTCTAACACAATCTTATTGGAATGATGTATTCATATACAATTTTTGATAACCCATTTAAAGATCCTACTATAAAATATACATCGAAAATTACATCTATTACTTCTTTAAAAATAAGTAAACAAAACATTATTCAAAATTTATAAATATTGAACATGTAACTTCTTAAAATATATACAACTAATTTATTATTAAAGAATTATGATTACTACGAAAACAATACGTTGGTTTACTGTAGAGAGAGAATAGAATAGCCAAACCCTAACTTCAATAAAAGTAATAACAAAGGATCCGGTTTTTAATCACCGCAAGTCGACTATAATCAAAACAACCACGGCAAAAAATCAACGCAGCTTAAGTCACCGCAGTGCCAACAAAATCGATTGTAGAGTGATACTTTAACAGGAAGATAACCCTAAAATAACGACATATATGTAATACATAATCGCCACATAGGATTACCACAACAAAAAAACACACCTGAAATGTATTTCAACCCAACGGCTATGACTATGGAGAAACATACCATCGCCGGTTACCAGAGACCCACAGGAGTTTTTAACCATCAAAAACTCATCGCACGTTTACTCCAGAATAAAAATCTGAAATATAAATAGGTCGAAACCCTAAATAAATATCAAGCATCAAAAATTTAATTTAAACTTCACTATTTCATTTCAATACAAATTCGGCCTTTCTGAGAGCCAGGTAGGACAGAACTTCTTCATCAGAAAGGTTTCTTACGCGCTTGAACATTTCGACATTCGCATACCGAAGTTTGGTACGCGGATCCGTGTACGAAGCGGAGAACCCTGAAATGTCACAGTATTTCTTGGCAGGATACATGGAGGGCGTAGACTGAATATTCACGTAGTTGGGCTCCCCTGCAGGATCAGATTCATAGTTTTCTGACCCAATCATCTGCTTTAAACGCTTCCAACGTTTCTTCTTTGAATGGTCCTTGGAATACTTCTCCGATATCTGTACTTTCTTGAATGGCAGAACAGATGGCAATAAGATATCGGCCTCCAGCACCTCTTGCTCCATTCTGCCATCACGCGAAGCCAAATCGGAGGGCACAGAGGCTGTCGTTCTACTACGATCACGATGCGAAAGCTTCTTGGATGATTCGGGCGTTTCCTTGGTGGCCATTGCGTAACGTGGATACGGTGAATGATCTCGCAGGAGTTTTAGGGTTTGGTCAAATGAGATTTGACGATGAAACGATATAATGCGTTTTAACCTTATTAATAAGCCCTTTATGGACCCTACTCATCACACCGTTTCGCCAATCGAATGCCATCTGCGCTTCTCGTAACGCTTTGCTTCCATAAAATGTGACAGTCGGGGGCTTTATTTCTATTGTAAATTTTCTTTTTTATAATTTATGCGATAAATATTGCCATTTGTAAATTTAAATTTAATGATCAATATTAAACTGGTCTAAGATCAAAATTTTGCGCTCATATATATATATTTGTATGAATGTGGTATAAATTTTTGGAAATATAAGTTATAGCTATAGAGTTTTAGGATTTTGGTTGCGATGGTGTGGGTATGTCTAGACTTTTCTTTTAGAATTTTGGGTGCCTCATGGCTTTTTGATGGTATGGGTGTCTCAAGGTTTTTTGATGGTGTGACACTCCCACGATTAGTTTTAAGGAAGAAAAATATTCACCACATTTTAACAAAAAATTTACCTACTCCGAAATTTGTGGCTTTATTTTTTAAAATTTTGAAATTTTTGATTATATTTAAGTATTGATTTTCCTTATTTACTACTAAATATATATTATACATGTAGTTAGTTATATTTATAATCATCTTTATGCTAATTTAGAATATTAAAATTATAATTTAATTATAGCAAATTTTAGCCTAATGGTAAAGATTTAACTTGTACAAACCATTCTAGATTGAGTCTTATTCAAATAGTTTTATATATTTCAATTTAATTTTTAAAAAATAATAAAATTTAATTTGTTAAGGTCTAAATATTTATGATAATTACTATTAATTTTGTATTTTATTTTATTTTTAATTTTCTTTTAAACAAGTCAAAATGTTTACACAACATTACACCATCACTACATAATAAGTTGGAGAGCCAGCCACTCTCTAGGCAATTAATTGAGCCCACATGTAAATGTTTAAAAACATTTCCACCACTATGTCATCTCACCAAAGCTTTTTGCTTTTAGATTTAAGTGCAAAGCTTTTTTCTTTTAGATTTAATAATATCCATAGTAAAATAGCTGTGAATATCCATGGTCAAGAATCTTATTATATTGTGTGTTTATTGTAAGTATTAAGTTTTAGTTTTAAAAGAATGTTATAAAAATAAATTCAAATAAATATTTATAATTTTGTTTATTTTGAAATGAGTTATGCTTTTGGGGTATATGGTATCATAAGCCATGGTATTGGATGATGGTATTGCAAGAAGCTTATTTAAGAGTTAATAATATCCATGGTAAAATACAGATGAATATTAGTGTGTGAGAATCTTGTTATATTGTAAATATTAAATTTTATGTGCTTATTACTTAAATAGTAGTCTTTAAGTGTGACTTTTTGAAAAGTTTTTTAGTCCATTTTTTCTAATCTACTTTGTCTACAATCTAGGAGGGATCATTGAAATCCAAGTTTTACTAGTGAACTCTCCACAATGGAAGTTCCCCATGGGTTTTTGAAGGTGTTGAATCCATATATGTGGTCAAAAATGAAGAGATTTGACCATAAATTTTTTCATCAAATTTGGGCCAGAAATCTACTACAAACCCTAGAAAGTCACACTTAAAGACTACTCCATTAATTAAATTTAAATATGGTTAAGGAATCATTATTTTAAATTATATGGTAAAATTGATATAAATTTATAACTACTAATAATGGAGTGTGATATGTATATTATGGTTTTCTTTTATCTAAGAAACTGTTATTAATTTTAATAATGAAAATAAAATTGCAATATTTGAGGGAGATGACAAACATGCTGAAATAGGATAGTGAGGTAAGATGGTTTAAACATGCTAAGAAGTCTTTCAATGCAGTCAAATTTTCATTATGTACTACTTTAACCAATCCTTATTATACTTTAGATTTTATTATATTTTCATTTGCCTATGAGCATACTTTAGTAGTTGTCTTGATGCAAAAGAAGAATTAGAAAAATGAACACCCCATAGCATTTTTCAGTGAGACAATAAGGCATGCACCACTAAAATACATCATTATTGAGAAGCAGGCTTTGGCTTTGATAAAAGTGCTTAAAGACTTATGTGTATATATTCTACATTGTCATATTATAGCTTATGTTCCAACAACAGCAGTAAAGGAAGTCCTTATGTCGACTGATCCAGAAGGTTGAAGAGGAAAATGGATAGCAACAAAATTATAATATGATCTGGAAATAAAGCCAACAAAGCTCGTTAAGGGATAGGGTTTGGCCAAGCTCATGACTAAATCTAATTTTCATGCATTAGATATCAATCTCATTACAACCCTCTCCGACTAAGAAGCAAAAGATTCATAGGTACAGGTGTCAGATATGTTCACTTCATCTACATGGTACTCTGACATAGTTTACTTATTGCAACATTTAAATCCTCCACCAGAAGTGCCCAAAGGTAAAAGTAGGTCATTAAAACTAAAAGCTTCAAAATATTGCATTCTTGACGATGTTTTATTTTGGAAAGATCCGGGTGGTGTATTTGTCAACTGTCTTGTTAAAAACAAATCTAATTATGTAATGACTTATTTCCACAAAGCAGATTGTGGTGGCCAGCTCTTTTGGAAAACCACAGCCAACAAAATCTTGAGGGTTGGGTTTTATTGGCCTTCTCTTTTTGCTAATGTGTAAAAAATAATAATGAGCTACCATGACAGCTAGATTTTTCAAAGGAAACGAAAAATTTTCCACTACCTTTGCAGCCAATTTTGTTCTCAACTACATTTTAGAAGTGGGGTTTTGATTTTGTTGAAGAAATACATCCTTCATCGTCTACACAACACAAGTGGATCCTAATATCCAGTGACTACTTTATGAAATGGATTGAATTAATTCCAACCAGGTAAGCTACTCATTCTGTTGTCATTCAGTTTATTGAAACTAATATCTTGTCTAGATCTTGTTGCCCATAGAAAATAATCATTAACAATGTTGTTGCTTTCAAGTCCAAGAAGATGGTGGATTTTTGTGAGAAGTACCATATTACGTTGGGGCATTCTATCACTTATTACCCACAAGGGAATGGGCTGACTGAATCCTCTAATAAACATTTGATCAACATCATTAAGAAAGTTATGGAGGTCAATAAAAAGAAATGGCACAAAAAGCTCATTAATATGTTATGGGAAATGTTGTAGCGGCTACAACCACCCTCCAAAATTTTTGCGTTAGCTTCATTTTAGAGCCTCCCTACCAACCATCCTCAGCAACATGTATTGCACTATCAAGTACACAAGATTCAGTGCTTTTCTAGCAGCATGATAGCCTGTGCATGCTAGCTTGTGCATTCCCCTCATAGCCTACTTCCCTGGACTTGGTCCAGCTGCTCGTTGAGCAACTCCCTCAAGAAATTACACAATTCTTGAGGGGAACGAGTCTTCCCTCTAGAAATTGTACAATCATGTCTCACAGCTTACTGGGCTCTAAAACTGCGCAATCCTGCTAGTCAGCCTTCCTACAGAAAATTGTGCAATCTAACCCAGTAGGACTTCTCAGCTTAGAAATTGCGCAATCCTAGACAACAATCAGCTACTCAATGAAGAAATTGTGCAATCCATTTGGGCAGCTAGCCCAAATTGCTCCCAAAAATGCACAAATTTCTCCCTCAGTCAAGCAGGTTGTTGCATGTGTCATCGAGTTGACTAATTCCACCTGGGACCTAGAAAACTTGACTTGCATGCATGTGTTTCTTTTTCCCGAAATAGAAAACATAATATGAAAAAAGCATCCCAAGATTTTAAGGAGCTATTTTTAGCAGATAAAGGTTACATGCAAAGATCCTTTTAAAATCTTTCCTCCAAATTTCTCTTTTTCCTATATTTGTGGTATGCGCGTCATGCGCCTCAAACTTATTTATTCAATGCTTTAGAGCACACTTCTTCACATCGATCTTGGATTTTTGACATCCCACAACATATCGAGGAGTCTTTGACACATCCATCTCAGCTATTTCTGAGAAAGTCCACTTAACTTGTTTTTTGCAACATTTCTAATGCTTTTTGTCTTTTAGCTTGTGTGAGTGTTATCTGCTTGATTTCTATGAAAGCTTGTTGTCATTTGCATGCATATTAGCTTGTACTAGAACCATTTCAATTTTCATTAGCATCTCACTATTATCGGATGCATGACACTGTTTTGCACGAATGGTCACTAATTCGGCAACTCGCTTCACACACATGCATGTTGTTTCATTTTCTGAATCTTCCATTCAATGTTTGCATGCAAGATCATTCAATTCTTCTTACACTTAGTATCACCATGCATTCACATACCCATTTTCTTTCAATTTCATGTCGATGGGTCTGGGCAACCTTAGCCTAGACTCTACCTCACCAAGACAATATTGCACAATCCTGAGAGGGAAGGCTCTGCCTTTCTCCCGATAAATGTGCATTTCTGCCCAGTAACTGTCCTCTTGTCTTACATTGTGCAATTATGAGGGGAAGTGACTGCTGACCCACAAAATTGTGCAATGTAGTCACTGGGCCTTTAATCCCTGCCAACGAAAATTGCACATTGCACAATACCAATAGCATGGATTACCTTTTGCATAGTTCTGGCAACTAGTCTCGTAGCCTCCCAGGAAAAATTGTGCTAGTCAATCCCGAGGTATGTTGCATGCCATTCCTCAAGTTTTCTTTAGCTTTAGTTGACATATTTCTTGCCATGCATGTCTCCATTTCTCTAGATATAGCAGGTGGTTGTCTGTTGATTAGCAGTTCAAGATCAATGGCCTCTAAGAGATCAGGATCAAAGGACACCAATGGAAGTGCAACTGTAGCAGCAGTTGAGCGAGTGTCTATAAGTTTGTTGATCTACAAACACACCAAGATGATTGTAGGCAAGGACATCAAGTTGAAATGGAAAGAGGTCAATGATGCATTTCTAGGCACATTTGGGGAAGACCTCGAAGACCGCCAAGTCTATGTGAACATCCACAAGTCTAGATTGTAGTAGTTTGCATGCAATGTCAGTGGGATGGAGATTGCTAATTTCAGGGCACAGGATTATGAACAGATGTACCATATGTTGAATCATGTGATCACCTTCGAGAAACCCTTTAGCATACATAGCATCAATGCCAACTCCAGGGATATCTTAAAGAACTCGGTGAAGGAGTTGGCCAAATTTAGGATGACACCCAACCAGGTTTATAAGAAGAAGATATTGTGGAAGGCATATCAATACTTGCTCATGTTTGCATGTTTCTTGTATGGCCAAGAGAGCATGGAAACCTTCCCAAAGAGTTGGATGATCGCATTGGACCAACTTGCCCGTGAAGGAAAAGCATGCAACTAGTCTGAAATGTTGGCTCACAGACTGAAGGAATAGGTAACAAGAGCTCAATAGCCACCCAAAGGTCAACAAGAATAAATCTACCTGTCCGCTTACATCTTGGATGCAATATGTTCATGTCAGGAGTTCTTGGGCTTGAAGTGGGCATGGACATTAGCAGAGACCTCTATGAACACGTATTGTAAAATGTTGTCCAAATGGAGCTTCAAAGGATTTATCACACAACTGTTAGATCATTTTGTCACCCCTGTGTACAAGACGATATTTGAGCAGGATCAACCTGGCATGTCGAAGGCATCAGTGGAGGCATTGATCGATATAGCGAATAGGTATGCCTCACCTTCCAACACCTTCATATGAATGTATAGTGTGGAGAAACCTCCATGTGTTTCGTCAAAGTTTGCCTTGGAAAATCTCGTCCTAGAGTCATACCATATCTCGGCATGATTGTTAGCTAGGTTGCACCAGAAGAAGAAGGCACCTTGGCCCATTGTTTTGTTGTGTATTGGGTTATATGAGATATGAAATTTGAAGCATGTGGATGTGGAAGCCGAGGAGATCAAGAAATATCCATTCGATGCCTAAAGCTACAATTTGTATGAAACACATTGTTTTGTAAAAGATCACTGCACAAGAGTACAATTTCAGTGGTTCCATGGGGCATGTCATTAGGCAGAGGAGGACCCATGGAGATATGTTATAGCTTCTCCAAGCCCAACGAATTGGTTGGCATCATTGTGGAATGATTAGCAAAGCAACGTGAAGCAACATCTAGGAGAGAACAAGTAGGAGAAACAGTAGTGGTAAACATACTAGCACACAAAAAAAGCCAGAGGAAGATAGCATAGAGGTAGAAAAAAGCTGCAATTTCCAATTAGACCCACTTGTGGAGAAATAAAATTTGTCAATAGAGGCAAAGAAGCAACAATGTGATAGGAGGAATGCGAAAAGCAAGAGAGAAAAAAAGAGAATGGAGGAAACAGAGAAGGAGTTGCATGAGTTGAAGGAGCAACTCCAGAAGGAAGAGGAGCTATGCAGATAGGAGAAGGAAGCACAGTAGGAACATGTACAATAGGGAGCACAACATGTACATACAGATTAAACTACGCCCAAACAGGTAGTCGACTCATCCGAATAGCTGGAACCAAGCAGGCAGGGTGAGTAGTCACAGGAGTAGGACTTTGCTCAAGAGATTGAACAAGCACTTGAGCAGATGGATATGGATATGGAGCAATAGGAGTTTGAGAAAGAAATCAATCTCATGCATCACCACCAAGAGGTCGACCCACTCGCTTCACCCGATGCAAAAGCGGTGCAAGTCCCAAGCGACCAAGGAGACACTAAAATCCTTGGAGGAAAATTGGAGGGAGAGATGCACAACATCTCAGTCAATGAGTCCCAACATAGAGTTGTACAATCTTGCAGAGTGTCAACTTTGGATGATCACACATCTCCTACGTACTTTAAGGAATGAGTGATCGTGTATGACATGCACAAGCATCCAACAATATTGGCCAATGCTACCAAAGCATATGCCGAAGCCACTAGCTCGAGTGTTTACTTCTTGATAGCTAAGGAGTTACAAATAGCCAAGCAAGGAGGAGAATTGGATACAGCATCCACATGAGCAAAGTTGAAGAAGGAAATACTAGATGAAGTATTGTCCCTTTACACAATCATGAGGGTGTTGTATTCCAAGTTTTGTATCATGCATAAGGCAGTTTTCTATCTCAACGACTGGTAGTAGCGATAAGCGAGGAGAGAAAATATCTTTTCAAATGTGCATGATGTTGTTGGTTACTTGCAAACATGGAAAATTTGATACAAGGGAACCTCGTTACACTTGCCCGAGATGATGAAGCCCAGAGTGGTTGAGATGAAGGGATGCATTCAGAGTCAGATCCAGAAGTATGAAGATCTCCTGTAGCTCATCACTAGTTTGCAGGCTTCCCATGCATGGGTATTCAGGAGAATGGATGTTGTTGTGCATGCACATGAAATCCCATCTATTGGGACACTCACCAAGGAAAATAAAAAGGCATAGGTCCAACTGGGGCTTGACTTGTACTTTGACGAGTTGATGTGCATAGCCACTAGCCCACAATTGATGACCAGTGAAGACAGCATGCATCAATATGTCGTTGGTCTAGCCGCACTCAAGACAATGATGCACATGTTATCAGATAAGTTGGATAAAGGAGCCTGAGTAGTGTACTCGGATGCTATGGAGGTTAGAGGTTGTTTCCAGAAATATGTCAACTTAGAGTACACGAACACCATCACAGACTACCTAGCTTAGCATCAGTTCACTACTATCAACCACCATGAAGATGTCAAAGAGCTGGTCTTCCAATAGTTTTATGAGTCATAGTGATGTCTTGCATGTCTTGCTCAAGCCTATTTTGTCTCACATGGGTACATGTGTAGATTGTATGTAATGTCTTGTCTAGTGCAAGTTGAAGTGTCGATAGTTGGACGTAATAGTCATACAGTAGATGAAATGTCATGAGAATTGATGAACTGTCACAAAGGGGAATGTTAAGGGTCACCCCACCCTTGGCTATATATAGTCCCTCATAACTCATTGTAGAGCCTTTTGGTTAGCCAAGTTTCCGATAGGAGTATCTTAGAGAGAGGTTCGACAATATTGTAATGAGCCTTGGCTTCTCCACTGTGCAGAGCTAGTATATCTCTTGGAGGAGTGGGTAGGAGTGACTATAACATTCCATTGCCGAAACTAGTGGTTGGTCATGGTTGTATTGTATGAATGGAACTTACACTTCTTAATAAAACAAAGCCAACATGTTTCATGGATACGTCATTTTGTATTTCAACTATCTTGTTTACTCTAAATGATATATGTATATCTTTGCTTACGCATGCATGTGTAGTTATTTTATGTATATGTATGTATGAATCTTATTGAAATGTGTTGGTGGTTTAAACATCACTTTGGATTTCTAGGTTACTTTCCTTCCATATTGTGATGCATCTTTGCTCGTGTGTTCCCTTCTTAACTACGTGCTTTCATAGGTTTCCAAGGGACTCACTCACCTCACCCTCCATGTGTTAGGATCGCTTATGCACCTTCCTTGACTTACTCCATATGTCACACCATTTCTACCAACACAGACATCTTACTTGCCTCTGTGAGAAAATACAGTCAAGGTGATATCGTATGATCCACTACTAGGACTTCTACACCAAACAATATGAGGTGTATTTGGGACTTCTTACTGGGGAGATCCCCTGACATTTTGGAGGGTCTATCAATGTCAGCATTTCTGGTGCTAGAAGGAGGGCCAAATGACAAGCTATGTCCTCTCATCCTGTTTTGAACCTTTGCAAATCCATCATGGATTCTATCACACTCACCCCTCCATAATGTTTTTCACATGCCGAACCTCTCAACATCACAAGGGAGTTTTTTGATCTCTTGTTTGAATTCATGTGTGATGGTGAAGGCAAAGTGGCCTGCCATTTGTTCTTAGAAGACTTGCTTGGCATGCTTGACAAGGAAGATGGATGTTCTTACAAAAAGGCCGGCCTACTGCTTGCATACAAACTTCACAAATCCCCACTATGGTGTTGTTGCAGCCTGCCAGCTCACAGCATGCACTCACTTGAGCAGTTATATGTTCTTGTTGAATCTACTTTCCATCATTTCCATCCAGAACCTCTTGACCAAAAAATCTTATAGCAATGGAAGGCCCCGCATGAATCGCCTATGGATTTTTGGCAGTGCTTTCGTGTCTTACAGTTTGGAGCTCCAAAAATCCAGATGAAATTTCCTTATCTTTGGGATAGGTTCCAATACTGTCTTAACAAATCTGTCCATCCCAAGATGAAATTTGAGCCCAAGCCTTGCTCAACATACTTTAATGATGGAGATGTGCAATCACGGATGGATACGATCACTATCAATAGTGATTATCCATCGTCCCCTCATAAAACAGCTCCACCACTGCAGAGTGATGCGGGAGAATAGGCACACCCATATGTTCAACTAACACACCCTCCCAACACCACTTCACTTAATTTTTGTGCATATTTGGTTGTGAGTCCTTTGAGTTATCACATGCATTTTGTACCTCAACCTCCATCTTCATACTCGGATGATCCTCCGAATGATACTGCCTTATGTTCTTCCATTCCAGACTCTACACTTGTTGTGAACGAGGATCAAGCCATCGACGAAGTTGGTGTTGCACAACCAACATTCATGAAGAGTATGACTAGGAGCTTAAGCATCAATACTCGATGAAGGATGACCCCCTTCTGTCTGAGCCTCCTCCATTATTTCCTGACATCTTTGGTGAACCCGCCATCCATGATTTATCTTGTGTATCTCCATCTATGGATGCACCCATTGTTGATCATTCGCAGAACACACCAGATGTCAGTCCATCATCTAACAACGGAGAGGATAAATTATTCATTGAAAATCCACTTGACTCTTCATCTACCTTTTCCAAAAACATATAGGGTGAATTTTTCTGGTTCTTATCTACCCCTATATTTCATTCATCAAATCATGAGGATGCCAATGAAATCATTGCTTTTGCTGATCGTAGTTGCCGTGATGTATTTACTCCCATATTAGATCACGATGATGATTCTATAGAAGTTGATTTTTTGAATCCACCTGTTTATGATGATCTATCTCTTGATGAAGTCGAAACCCTCCAGATTGTCGAGGCACTTCAGCCCGAGCTGATGGTTATGTCAGGTCGTCGCAGTACTGAGGTTGGTTTCATTTCTCATTGGGAAATTATTGAAACAACCAAAGCTCATCATCACTCATCTGTATGCATTGAAGATCAATCTCACACACAAATCATAATTCCTCCACTTGAACTACACAATCCCATCGGTCATGCATTGGAGGAATCTTACATAGAAATCACATGTACATGGTGCAAGTTGTCATTGTTTCTTTAGTTTTCTTGCATGTCATAATTAAGAGTATCCATATTCTTGAAAACTACACATAATGTCACACAACACCACAATAAGTCCACATATTGCATGTCATGTATTTGCACTCACTTATGTTCCATGGACACTTTTAAGCTTGGAGTGTGTTTGTCTTCATTGTTATACCTTTCATGTTTCCTGGTTCACACAACTGTGTTACTCGCAAACCATGCCTTCACCAACATGGGTCAACCAATGCACCGGTGGCTACATTGGAAGTATCACTTCACATGATCAAGTGCATGCACCATTATCTTAGGATTAGGAGTAGTGCTTGCTTTTGGTTGTTTGCTTGCATGCTTATTTTCTTACTTACCTCGCATGTTTGTTTTTCTCCTTGCTTGTTTACTTTCCACTTTTCTTGCTTCTTTACTTCTTCTTCTACTTCATTTTATGTTTGTTTTCTTGTTTTGCACTCATATGTTAGTTTCTCATGAAATCATGTGTGACTCTTGAAACAAGCTGGGTAAAGTATAAGAGGCCTTGTGCAGCTATCACTACTACGTTATCTATCATCTTGCCTCCATATGAAGAACTTGTTATCTTTAGTCCATGATACGTCAATGGAAAATTCCTATTGTTCGAAGTGAACCTTTGTGAAAACACAATGCTTGCACGCTAACTAGTGTCACCTAATCTAGTCGATTGTTTTGGGTTATTCATTGTCATCTCAGTGAACTAGAGTAAGGTCAAGGGGAAAATCTTAACAAGCATGTCAGAGGTGTATATAAACTATTTCTCTGAAGGAACAAGCTCTATTGCTCTCAATAAGTTTGGATCACTCTTTCACCTCTCAAATGAATAAGTGTTATCCACAGTTATAAAAAATGAAAAATGAAAAAATGAAAAGCGAAAAATTCTGAAAAATGAATAAGGCGAAAGAAGAGAAAGTATTCCTGCACAAAGAGGTGATGACAGTAAATCCACCGGGGTACTAAGTAGGATCACTAGAAGCAGAGCTATGCTTGTGTTCCTTGGTGACTCCCCCAGGGTATTGTCCAGGCCTCTTGGCAGTGGAGCAACACCAGAGATGAAATTAAAACTCTTGTTGCTATACTACTTGTGCACTAATATACTCCTCAACCCCAATCAAAACAACTATGTTGGCTTGGCTTGGAATGTGTGTTGATAGACCAAGAGCTTGGCAGATGCTACATCTTACAATCAAGCAAGTGCAAAAACTGAGATGAACAGAGAACTGAATAATACTTCAGAGGTGTTAGACCTGCTTTTCAAGAATAAGGTCCATTTAGAGATCTAGAGTTCTACCAGTGTGTTTCCAAGTGTTGTAGTGGCTACAAACACCCTCAAAAAATTTTCTTTAGCTTTGTTTTGGAGCCTTCCTACCAACCATCCTCAATAGCATGCCTTTCACTGTCAAGTACACAAGCTTCAGTGGTCTTCCCGTAGCATGATATCCTGTGCATGTTAGCTTGGTGCATTCTCCTCACAAGCTACTTCTCAGAACTTTGTCCAGCTGCCGGTTGAACAACTCCCTCAAGAAATTACATAATTCTGGAGGGGAACTATTCTTCCCTCCAGAAATTGTGTAATCCTGTTTGTCAACCTGTTGGGCTTAGAAACTACGGAAGCCTGCCAGACAACCTTCCGAAATAAAATTGTGCAATCTGACCTAGTAGCATTGCTTAGCCTAGAAATTGCACAATCCCTCTGGGCAGCCAGCCTACTTTCCTCCCAAAAATGTGCAAATTTCTCCCTCAGGCAAGGAGGCTGTTGCATGTACCATTGGGTTGACCATTTCCACCCGGGTCCAAGAAAACTTGACTTGTATCCATGGGCTAATTTTTCTTGAAATAGTAGAAGCAACATGAAAAAAGCATCCTAGATTTTAGGGAGCTATTTTTAGTAGCTAGAGGTTACATGCAATGATTGTTTAAGAATATTTCCTCCAAGTGTCATTTTTCACTAGATTTGTGGCATGTGCGTCACGAGCCTCAAAATTATTTATTCAATGCTTCAGAGATCACTTCTTCACATCGATCTTGGAGCTCTAACATCCTACAACACATTTAGGAGTCTTTGACACATCCAGATTAACTATTGTAGGTAATTCTGCTTAGCTTGTCTTTTGCAACATTTCTATCACTTTTTGTGTTTTGTCTTGTTTGAGTGATGTTTGCTTGATTTTTGTGAACGCTTATTGCCTTTTTCATGCATATTAGCTTGTACTAGCATTGTTTCAGTTTTTGTTAGCATCTCACTATTGTCACATGCATGACACTATTATGTACAAACAGTCGCAGATTCAATGACTCACTTTACACACATGCATGTTGTTTCATTTTCTGAATTTTCCATTCACTATTTACATGCATGATCATTCACTCATAATTACACTCAGTATCACCATGCATTCACATCCCCATTTGCTTTCAATTGTCTGTCGGTGGGTCTGGGAAACCTTGACCCTAGGCCTGCCTCACCAAGACAGCATTGTGCTATCTTGAGAGGGAAGGATCTACCTTCCTCCCAAGAAATGTGCATTTCTACCCAGTGACTATCCTCTAGTATTGCATTGCCCAATTCTGAGGGGAAATGACTGCAGGCCCTAAAAATTACGCAATGTAACCATTGGGCCTGCAACCCCTGCCAGTTGAAATTGCACATTACGTAATCCCAACAGCCAGCAAGCCAGCCTAGATTGTATATTGTGGAATTCCAGTAGCCACCAAGCATCCCAGCAATTCGAACTAACTTTTGTGCAGTTCGGCAACTAGCCTCCCAGACTCCCATGAGAAATTGTGCAATCCTTGCCAATCAATCCCTACGTATATTGCATGTCGTTCCTCAAGTTTTCTTTGTTTTAGCTAACATATTTCTTGCCATGTATGTTGCCATGTCTTCATATATAGCAGGTGTTCTTCCGTCGCTCAACAGTTCAGGATCAATGGCCTCCAAGAGAGCGGGATCAGAGGACACTGACAGAAGCACAACTGGAGCAACACTTGAGCAAGTGTCTACAAGTTTGCCGACCTACAAAGACACCAAGTTGATTATAGATAAGGACATCAAGATGAAATGGCAAGAGGTCATTGATGCATTTCCACGCACATTTGGGGAAGACCTCGAAGACGGCCAAGTCTATGTGAACATCCAAAAGTTCGACTTGTACCAGATTGCATGTAGTGTCAGCGCAATGGTGATTACTACCTTCAGGGCATAGGATTATGAATAGATGTACCATATGTCAAAGCTGGAAATCACCATGGAGACACCCTTCAACATACCTAACAGCAATGCCAAATTTAGGGATATCTTGAAGAATTGGGTGAAGGAGTCGGCCAAATTTAGGATGACACCCAATCAGGTTTACAAGATGAAGATACTGCAGAAGGCGTATCAATACTTGGTCATATTTGCATGTCACTTGTATGTATAAGAGAGCACAAAAACCTTCCCGCAGAGTTGGGTGATTGTGTTGGACCAACTGGCTAGTGAAGGTAAAGTATGCAACTAGTCCAACATGTTGGCTCATAGGTTGAAGGAACATGTAGCAAGAGCTTGATAAGTGCCCAAAGGTCAGCAAGCAGAAATCTACATGTCCATTTACATCTTGGATTAAATTGGTGCCCATTAGGAGTTCCTGGGCTTGAAGTGGGCATGCACATTAGCGGAGACCTATGTGAACACTTATTGTAAAATTTTGTCTAAATGCAACTACATAGGAGTTATCAAACAATTGTGAGATCATTTTGTCACCCTAGTGTACAAGATGATATTTGAGCAGGATCTGCATTGAATGTTGGAGGAAGAAATGGAAATATTGATTAATATAGTGGATTTTTATGCCTCACCATATAGCACCTTCATATGTATGTACATCATGAAGAAGCCTCTGTGTGTTTCACCAAAGTTTTCCGTGGACCAGCTCATCATGCAGGAAGTATCATGCCATCTCTTGGCAGGACTATCAGCTAGGCTCCACCAGAAGAAGAAGGCACCTTGGCCCACTCTTCCATTATGGATGGGGCTATATTAGATATGGAATTTCAAGCATGTGAATGTCAAAGTAGAGGAGATCAAGAAATATCCATTCAATGCCTGAAGCTACAACACTTATGACCCACATTGTTTTGTAAAAGATCTTTGCACAAGAGTACAGTTTCAGTGGATCCATGGGGCATGTCATTGGTTGGAGGAGGACCCATGGAGATATTTGTATAGCTTCTCAAGGCCCAACGAATAGGTTTGTATCACTGTGGAATGGCTAGCAAAGCAGCGTGAAGCAACATCTAGGAGAGCACCAAAAACAATAATAGTAGAGGTAAACATAACAACGCTTGAAAAAGGTAAGAGGAAGATTGTCGACAACACGAAGGTAGAACAAAGATACAAGTTCCAAGAAAACCCACTTGTGCAGAAAGCAACTTTGGAAATAGAGGTGAAGAGGAAATAAAGTGATAGGAGGAATGCGCAAAGGCAAAGAGAAAAATGGATAATGGAGGAAACAGAGAAGGAGTTGCATGAATTGAAGGAGAAACTCTGGAAGGAACAGTAGCTGCACATACAAGAGAAGAAAGTGCAGTAGGAACATGTATAGTAGGGGGTGCAACATGTACAGAGAGACGAAAATATGCCTGTATAGGTAGTCGACTCATCTGAAAAGCTAGCACCAATCAGGGAAGGTCAGCAGTGGTAGGAGCAGGACTTTGCTCAAGAGATTGAACAAGCACTTGAGAATATGGATACAGGATATGGAAAAAAAATAGTTATAGCAAGAAATTGACCCCATGCCTCACCATCAAGAGTTTGACCCACCGACTTCACTAGATCTAGAAGTGTAGCAAGTCCCAAATGAGCAAGGAGACACTGAAATCCTTGGAGACAATCTAGAGGGAGATATGCGCAACATCTCATTCAATGGGTACCAACATAGAGTTGTGCAATCTTGGAGAGTGTGGACTCTCGATGATCACACATCTCCTATGTAATTTAAGGAATGAGTGATCATGTATGACATGTGTAAGCATCCAGCAGCATTAGTCGATGCTACCAAAGCATATGTTGAGGCCACTAGCTTGAGTGTTCACTTCTTCATAGTTGAGAATGATCAAATGGCTAAGGATTTATAGACAACTAAGCAAGGAAGAGAAGTGGTTACAGCATCTGCCTTGGCAGAAGAAGGCAATACAAGATGAAGTATTGTCCCTTGACATTGTCATGCGGGTGTTGTATTCCAAGTTTGGTACAATGCATAAGGCAGTTGTCCATCTCAATGGCTGGCAACAGTGATGAGAAAGTGATCCGAAATGGATCCAAGAAATCTCTACGTCTTTAAAAATTGTTTAAAATATAAAAATAATCGCAAGAGAAAAACTTCATAAAATAGTCGGATTACACTATCGAGACCCGAAAACACAAAAAAATTATCAAACATAGGCTTAAGGAGCAATGCACAGTAGTCATCAAATCTAGCCGATCAACAGTCCAGATCTGATCAGAAAATAACAATCGACACATGAAGATGGAGGATATTGGGACATATCATATATGAGTTGCGATGGCGATCAACGGAGTCAACAAGGATTGTCGATCAAGAACGCAAATTGATGGCACATGTTGCATCGCAACATCACAATCAGCAACCACAATAAAGCACTTACAGTGGCCCAGGGTTATCGCAATATGCAGTTGTGATCAATCACATCATGATATTGTAATCGGAGCTACACAGAGGAGCGGGCTGATACATATACATATATCTAATGTGATTAGCTAGACCCAATAAAAATCCTAAACTATGTTGGATATAATCTGGGAAACCACCATTTCCTTTGTATTTTCTTATTTCATTTATTAAATGAAATACCAAGGATGAAGCACTGATGCGATAAACCAGACCTGAAAGGGTTCTTTAAGGCTATTGTATGGCATTTCAAATCTGCCCAAGGCAATTTTTACATTATTTTCAATGTTTTAACATATTTTTAAATGCGAAGGGAAAACCTTGAAATAGGGAACATTACGACTTGTGATAGCGATTGAGGATGGACCCGATAGGAGAATAGACTGGATTTGAGGATATTTGTAGTCCAGATCAACATTGTTTTCAGTGAAATTTCACAGTTTTGTAGTGTTTCTCTTTGTAAATAGAAAACGATATTTTATGGCATTTCGAAGGATTTCAAAGGCCCAATGACCTATCCTGTTATAGTATAGGTGGCCACCATCCTTGGAAGCGTTTAGCAATGATTACTACCTTTTAGAAAGGGATCTGAGTGGACAGAGGTTGGGGGAGATAGAAAGCCGAGAAGCTAAAATGAAGGGGCAATGTAGTTTGGCTTTAAAGCCATATAAAATAGAAGACAGAGGCAGCAAGTGCCGAGACAAAGCTGAGACAAAGACAAAGAGTGATTGAGAGAGTATGTGTACTCAGAGAGGTTTGAGAGGTTCAAGCAAACTCTTGTTGTTGTATCTATTCTATGTTGAGTCTCAAATTGAACTCACACTATTGTAAAACTTTGTTTGAAGACATAATAGAGCGGCCACCATTGAAGGTTGGACCAGGAGATGTAGCCTAGGAGTATTGGGTGAACTCCTTATTAAATTTGTTGTGTTTATGTGTGTTTTCTATTATGTTTCTTTAATACTTCATTTTCTATGTATTTCACAATCTTATTGATCCATTGCATAAAATAACATAGGAAAATCCATGCACATGAGTCTGTAACAACTTATTAAATGCCTTAGATCTCATTATCAGATCAACGAGGAGAGAATGTATCTTTTCAAACATGCATACTTCTATTGATTACATCTGAACATGGACAATGAGATACAAGGGAGCCCCATTACAGTTTCCCAAGATGATGAAGCCCAGAGCGGTCGAGCTGAAGGCACGGATCCAGAGTTAGATCTGGAATTATGAATAAATCCCACAGCTCATCACTAGTATGTAGGCTTCCCATGCATGGGTATTCAGGAGCATGGATGTTGTTGTGTGCACTAATGCGATCCCATCTATTGGGACATTCACCAAGGCAAAGACAAAGGCGCAGGTCTGAGTGGAGCTTAACTCATACTTTGATGAGTTTATGTGCATAGCCATCATCCCATACTTGGTGATCAGTGTAGACACCATGCATCAGTAAGTGGTTGGTTCGGTCTCGCTCAAGGCAATGATGTGCATGTTATCAAATTATTTGGACAAAGGAGCTCGAGTAGTGTTCTCGGATGCTATGGGAGCAAGATTTTGTTTCCTAAAAGATGACACCTTAGAGTACACGAACACCATCATGGATTACCAAGCTTGGCATCAGTTCACTACTGTCGACCACCATGAAGATGTCAAAGAGTTGGTCTTCCCACAGCTATCTAAGTCATAGTGATGTATTGCATGGCTTGCTCAAGTCTATTTTGTCTCACATGGGTACATGTATAGATTTTATGTAATGTCTTGTCATGTGCAAGTCCAAGTTAAAATAGTTGGATGTAACAGTCATAGACTAGATGAAGAGTCATGAGGGTAGATGAACTATCACAAAGGGGAATTTTAAGGGCCACCTCACCCATTGTTCTATATATACTCTCTCATAACTCATTGTAGAGGATTTTGGTCAGCCAAGCTTCCGATAGGAGTATCTTAGAGAGAGCTTGGACAGTATTGTAATGAGCCTTAGCTTCTCCACTATGCAGAGCTAGTATATCTCTTCGGAGGAGCAAGCGGTAATGACTAACATTTTGTTGTCAAAACTAGTGGTTGTTCATGGTTTTATTGTTTGACTGGAACTTACACTTCTTAATAAAACAAAGCCAACACATTTCATGCATATGTCGAACTGTATTTCAGCTATCTTGTTTATTATAAATGATATATGTATATGTTCGCTTACACATGTATGTGCAGCTATTTTCTATATATGTATGTATGAATATTACTAAAATGTGTTGTTGGTTTAACCATCATTTTGGATTGCTAGCTTAATTTCCTTCCTTTTTGTGATGCATATTTTCTCATGTGTTCCCTTCTTAACTATGTTCTTTCACAGGTTTCCAAGGGGTGCACTCACCTCACCCTCCTTATGTTAGAACTACTCATGCACCTTCCTTGACTTACTGTATATGTCACACCCTTGCTACCAACAAGGACATCTTACTTGCCTCTGTGTGAAACCACGATAAATGCGATACCATATGACCCGTTGATGGGTCTCCTACACTAAACGGCTTGAGGTCTAGTTGGGACTTCTTACTGGGGAGATCCCCTGACATGTTGGTAGGTCCAGCACCATCAATAGGAAGAAAAAGTGAGAACTAAAAAATCCATAGGCATGTATTCTTTTTAGTATGTATGGAGTTGATATTTTTTTTCCTCCATCCCTTGTTATTCTAGTCATGAAACTTCTAGAGGAAGTGAGCGACGAACCAAACGATGTGCAGAAAAGGATAGGTCAAATTATCCATTTATAGCAAACTAGGGAAGAAGTATTTCAAAACACTTCCAAGCTTTAGGAAAATGATTTATGACCACAAGACTGGAGAAGATAACTTCAACATGGGTGATGTGGTTGTTTATTTGGATGCAAGAATTCAAGATAAGGGAAAACACAACAAGTTTGAAAACCTATGGAAGGGGCTATACAGAATCTCAGCCTTCAGGGGGGAAAGTACTTATGTGTTGGAAGAAATGAATGGCCAAAGTTATTTAGGAGGAGCAATCAATGGTAGGCTTCTCAAGCACTACTACATCTAAAGAAATTTATGGAAATTTTTATGATCATTGTACATACCAATTTTTATTTCATGTCAAACTTTGCAGTGGCTATTTTAGGAGTTTGAAGCTCAAGGAGAAGGCCATAAGGCCTCTTGATTAGATGTTGGTTTAAAGTTTCTATTTTTCTTTGTTTATTATTTTCAAAGGTCAGTCAGTCAGTCACTTTTCAGATTCAAGTTAGTCTTTGCAATTTGACGCCATGACCAATGAATAAGGCTACTAGGTATACGGTGTTCTTCACACCTCCAAGGAGCTACCATCCCCAGCTGGAGCCAATGTTAGATTTAGTCAATTATTCCTGTCACCATTGATCAAATATGCTTTTACCAAGTTTTGTTAGGGGTCTCAAAGTTAAATTTTGTCACATCACTAGGTTTTTACAATAAAATTTAGTCATTGGTTAGTGTGTCTAGGGTTATTTCTACTCTCTCAAGAATTTCACATGTCAGTCACTTTCATCACTCAACTAAGTGTATCATCATTAAGATACTGCCATCATCGTGTCAGTCATCACCATAATGATTTCATTCAATTCAGTGTCTCCATGAGGTCATTAGGGTTTCAAGGTCATTAAAACTTTCATTTCATGCATATAATTTGGCAAAGGAGGAGTGGCAATAAGCAGGTCTCTTCAATGAATTTTGATTTCAAATGTAATTTTATATTTTTATATGTAATAAGTGCTTCAAAATTCCAAAGGCTGCAATTCATAGTTCCAAAAAGATCTAATGTTTCAAGAAAGCCAATAAAATTACAAAGGTTCAAATTTCAAAGGTTATAAAGTGTCAAGGCTCCAAATTCAAGTTTAAAAGGGTAAGATGAGTTTTTGTTTAACTCATTTGCACTCTTAAAAATATCAAGATCTCTCAGTCATCATCGTGCAAATT
Organism: Pinus taeda; assembly: GCA_000404065.3. Taxonomy (NCBI): domain Eukaryota; kingdom Viridiplantae; phylum Streptophyta; class Pinopsida; order Pinales; family Pinaceae; genus Pinus; species Pinus taeda. Next base: position 67,810 of record APFE031429238.1, on the reverse strand, counting down.
CAAAAAGGAGAAACAATTGTGAAAATCAAGGTTTTTGTTGCATTTTGGGAGAGAAGCAACCTTTCTAAGGAGGTGTGACCTTTCCTATGACCTTTCTAAGCATTGCTACTCTTTGCATGACCTTTTTGGTAGTGCGACCCAAGGAGCGACCCACAATGCGACTTTTCTAGGAAATTCAGAGTGTTTGGATTTCTTCTTGGTTTCAAGATAATCTTCAATTTCTTCCAGCTTCAAAATATTGTTCAAGGACTCTTAAGCCTCTAGAAATGTAAGCAATCATCTACTCCATCACTTCAAAGAATTTCAACAATATAAATTGATTTCTTCTCAAGGTTTTCCCCAACAAAGATTTTGGTGAATGAAACCTATATTCTACTTATTTATCACTATCATCTATTATCCATGAAACCCTAACCTAAGATCTCCTATCATTTCACTACTCATTTGACATTGATTTCATAAAACCCTAGCCTTCCACTACATTTTCACCTTTGAGAAAACCCCAACATCATTTTTATCCACATCATCTGCCTAGGGTATTATCCTTCAACAAATTTAATGGAGAGTGAACAAGAGAGTGAAAAGAAAGTGCACAAGGGAGGACATCATTCAAGGTTTGATCCATCCAACCTAAGAGAAATCAATGCTTCTCCATTTGTCAAACTTTTTTTATAAATGTTGGTTGTATGATGTTTTTTGAGAAGGTTGCAGAGGTTGGTTTTCATGTCCCTTTGACAAGCAGTTTTGCCCAAAATTTCAACATAGACAAGGTTGTCATAGTAGGTATAGAGTTGAGTGTTTCAGCATATATTATTTCTTCAACCACAGGTATTCCAAATCATGGTGACACTTGGTTCAAAGGCATGGAATTACACCTTGATTATTATAATATGTTCCTAAAACCTAATGTTAGAGAGACTTCCGAACATGTTTTTCCTTTTAGACATGTACTTAACAAGTATGCCCCTTTAATGAAGCTTATTATGAAATATTTTACATGTGAAGGCAGATTCTCCAGATTAAATAGGTATCATGTTAGGTTACTTATGCACTTCACCTCTATCAGAACACTTAATTTGTGTAATTTTCTGTTTAGGAGTGTGGTGAAGATGACTGAAAAAATTCATGCCAGGGGACAACCTAATATCACCAATTTGTTTCACCATATTCTGATCAAGATTGTGGTTATGCACCAGCTTTCAGTCAAGTAAATCGCCTAGGAAATCTTTCTTAATAAACTAAAAACTGCTCCTGGTATTAGCCCGATTGTTTCTCCTAGAAAAAAAACACCATCAAGGTCAAGGTCCACATGGCCAATGGAGCATGGTTCAACAAGAAAATAGGTAGAGGCATCAGAGGAAACTAGACCTAAGGTAACCAAGACATATCAAAGAGGGAATAGGATTTTGTTTGCTCCACAGATTGTGGAAGGGTCCAAGCCTTCTACATCAGCACAACAAGGATCACATTTGCAGGATGAGGAGATCATCCATCACAACATAAACATAGTGGATTTTGAATCCCAAGATGATCATCAAGTCCTACAACAAGTTGTCAAAGAGAATGATTCTCAGATCATGGAGCTCGTGGACAATTTGGCAAGGGCCAAATTCATCATTTCCTTCCTTGATCAAGAAAACAAGTAGCTGAAAGCAAAGCATCTTCTTTTAGAGAATGACTTGTTTAAAGCTAGTATGCAAGAAGTAAAAGGTAAAGTAGTGATAGAGAATGATGAGAATGACAAAAAACAAAAGAAAGTTGGAAGGAAAAGGCCTAAGAAAATGGGTCTCAAAAGGGCATTGTAGAAGGAAAGAGACCAGAACCTAATAAATGAGGATTTGAGTATTGAAGATAGAATTGCTATGGAAATCAATGAAGATAGGGAATATTGGCTAGGAAAATTCAATGGCCATATATAGAAGATTCTTGATAAGGATAATAGGGACAATTAGATGTTAAGGAACATGGCACACCACTATCAAATAAGGAATTAGATTGCACAAATCAAAATTGAGAAATTGAAAACAAAACTAAAAGAAGTTCAAGAAAAGCAAAGGGAGTCACAAAAAGGGGGTAAATGAGTGAAATTTGTGGCTAAAACATCCTTCTATGTTAATCTTATCATACATAGAATCCAAGGAGAAAAGTTTGAAAATTTTGGAGCAATTTGATTTTTTTTTGAAATTTTGCAGGAAATGGCACACACCCATTTTCCCTGGAAATCCAAATGAAATATTTCCTACATGGATGAGTGAATAATGATGATTACATGCAAAATATTAGCTTATTTTTTCATTAAAGCTTCCTATTTTGATCATAAAGCACAAAAAACTCACCTTTTTCTTGCCTCTCCCATTAAATCGCGACTGGCACGACACTTCTGAGAAAGGTTGGAAAAATCAAGTTTTGGCAGCCTTCTCATGGGTATTGTTTGGAGCTCAATGTCTCATTGGAAGGTAGACATGTGGGGCTACGTGATAAAACTTCCAGGATGTAGGATGGACTCCTAAAAGTATGCCAGAATGAGCTCTTAATAGGCACGAACTTTCTGAAAAAAATCCTATTTTGGTGCATGCTGGTGTGATCCTTCTGGTTCTAGCATGACCCATCTGGTCTAGTAACATTTTGAGCACTGAATGGTGGAAAATTCAAGATATTGTGATATATTAATGTTACTTTAGGATTTTTAGTTGGTTTTTTCCTCACTTTATGAGGAAATTTATAATTAATGAGGAGATATGCTCTCCTAAACTTTAGTGTAAATTATTGAAAATGTCTCAACTATCCTAGTTTCTAGCTGAGTAGTCATCAAATCCATTTATGATGAACCTTGAATAGAATTTTCAACCTGATGAGATTTCATATGTTGTATTTTCCTATATGAGATGGGAAAGAATAATTTTCCAGAGGTTGGGCGTTTGAGGCGAGAACTATTGTAGCCTGTATTTGACATTTATGGAATCCAAAGCATAGTTTGCAGCTATTAGCTACGAATTCATGTGCAGTAATTTTGTGGTGTTGTTTTTCCTTAGTTATTATTTCATATGAATGATATTCATATTCTCTTTCCATTCATTATCTCTTCAATATTTTTCCTTACAGTTTACAAACAAAATTATTTTCACTAAGCACTCTTTTGATGGAAAATTATTATATGTTACTTTCTCTCTTGCTTAATGAATTCATGTTTCATGCTCATTAAGACCTTTACGTTTCTTCTCAACACCATACTACACCGAAAAAAAAACATAAAATCAATCAAAAAAGTGCTGCTACCTTGCTCCTTCATATCTTTGCTGCTGTAATCCTTTCACCCTCTAACCTAACTACTTGGTTTTTCTCCCTTATCCAGCACCAAAAACCCTAAGTTTTTTAAAACCTACCTGAACCTAGATATCTAGCCTAAATTCCATTACATATTAGTCAGTTGCTGCCTATGATTCCATAGAGAGAGCCCTCTTTGGTTTGGTAGTGCTAGCTACCAAACTAAAAGCTTGGTTTGGGGTTACCTTCGTCAATTCCTCTTAGCCTAGGACATTGTGGGGTATAACATATGGGAAATGGGACATGCCATCTTCCTCTTCTTATGTCTTGGGACGTTGTTCAACATATAAGTTTACACCTATAGGAATAGGAACCTTCATCGGTTTACTATCCTGCATATTAAACCTCTACAACATTGTCTTGACATACTTCCTCTCGGTTTAGCTAGATATTCCTCTTTGCTCAATCTCATTTAATTTCCATGCCCAAATATATTTCGCAATACCAAGATTTTTCATGTCAAATTTGGAGGACAACTAGGTCCTCAAATCCTGGATAATTCCCTTTTTATTTCTAATCAACAACATATCATCCACATACAAGACAAAATAAATAAAATGGTGACCAATTAATTTAAAATACACATAGTGATCTTCTTTTCTTCTGGTGAATCTAATTCCTCGTATAAATGTATCAAATTTTTTATACCACAACCTTGGTGATTGTTTTAACCCGTACAAATTCTTTTTTAACCTGCATACCAGTTCTTTCTTACCCTTCACTCCAAAGCCTTCAAGTTTCTTCATGTATATCTCTTCTTCCAAATCCCTATGAAGAAATGTTGTCTTCACATTCACCTATTCTACCTCGAAATCAAAAGCAACAACAACAGGTAAAATTAATATAATAGAAGCTACCTTGGCAACAAGAGAAAAAATATCACCAAAATCAGTTCCCAACACCTAGGAATAATCTTTTTCTACCACCCAAGATTTTTATTTTTCCACCTTGTGTTGTACATTAATCTTCTTCTTAAACACCCATTTACTGTGAATTAATCCCCTTACAGCTGAAAAATCCACTATATCCCAAGCCTCATTTTTGTGCAAAGATGCCATTTCATCAACCATGGCCTCTTTCCAGAACTTGCCATCCTCTAAATCAACTACTTCCCTAAAAATTATAGGATTATCATTAGTACTAGATAAAAATAAAGTTGAATAGAAAACAAAAGGGCTATAACTTTCTGGTTGCCTTCTTTCTTGAATTGATCTTCTCACACCTGGATTTTGTGGCTCTTCATCTTCTAATTTCTCTTTTGTTGTACAGTCTGATTCTTCCTTCTTTAGCTCAAACTATATCTCCTCAGGTTCCTTTGGCATGAATTCATGTTTAATAACATCTTTCACCTCTCTAAACATCACATCTCGGTTCTACACAACCTTCCTTATTTATTGGGTTCCAAAGCTTATAACCTTTTAAACCTCCTTATGCCCATTAAATACGCACCTTTTATATTTACTATCCAACTTGGTTCTTTTCTTCTTTGGAACATGTACATATGATCACATACAAATACCATCATATGTGAAAGACACCGTTTCTTACCAGTCCATATCTCTTGCGGATACTTATCCTCCAACATTGATGAAGGTGATCTATTAACCAAGTCACTTGCAATCTACACTACTTGTGCCCATAATTCCTGTCCTAACCCGACACCACTGACTATCGTACAAATTTAGTAGAGAACACAAAAAATGGATGCACTTATCTTCATATGAAATTTTTATATCGACAAATAACTACTCGCTTACCACAATAATAAAGGCATTCATATGCTCTGTCACCGAGTCTCCATCCTTCATCCCCAAGTTATAATTATTTTTATGTAGGAATAGTTTATTCACTAGAGACTTAGATTGGTACAAAGTCCCTAACTTGTCCCACGAAGCCTTCACTGAAGCTTCCCCTGATACATTCAACAATATTGAATTTGATATACATGATTATATTGTGATTTTTGCCTTTAGATCCAACTTTTCCAATCTTCAGCTGACATTGTCATTTGTTTAGTACCCAGATCTATCATGATCCACTAATATTTATCCATCAACAGATCCTCCATATTCAGTTTCCACAACTGAAAACTCTAACCATTAAATCTCTCGGTCTTTATCTTTCCACTCCTCGCCATCTTCTTTCATTGAAAGAATCGATCCCACATATCTCCCACTAAATAGGGTCAACCAAAGGCCCGAGTAAAACCCCTTAGCAACAAAGGAATCCCCTTGAAACCGAAACAACTCCGATACCTAATGTAGTTTTTAACCATCTATAGAAATTACTTGTCAACGAATTCTTAAAAACAAAAAATATACAACGGTAGAAATACATAGACATTTTCCTCTGGATCCCAAAACATTTACTACTAGATTGATTTTTCATTATATTCCTTTCAATGTTACAATACATATATATACATGTAGAAGCATCCATAAACCCTAATCTATTAACCCTGGATTATAAAATAATTGTAGTTCCCTTGACTAGATCTACAAAATACCATGGGTAGAAAACCATCATGCCCAAAACCATGTGTGAAATTAATGCACAAAACCGTAGGTATGTATACCCACCTAATATAGTGCCCAAAACATTTTCTCGAGGTGCTGCCCCAGAACCTGTGCAGGATGGCTACCGCACCCCTGCAAACCCCCTGACAAGGGGGTTGTCAGCCCCATGCTCCTAGTGCAATGAAGGAGGTTTTGGTTGCCCCCCTCTAACCCCACAACTTCAAACCTAGGGCTAGTGGCTTAAATAATATAACATGTGTGTAACACGAATGTATAGAATCTAAAACTCTATGAGGATTCCATGCTAGATCAAGAAGAGGAAGAAGTCATATCTCCCATAGAGGATTTGGCACTAGAATATTAGGTAGAGTTGATAGAAGACACAATTTTACAGAAGACTTCCAAAAATACAAGACATGGGGAGCATGAACTTTGGAAGATTAGGTTGAAAGGACAACTTCCAGGAAAAGAAAAAGGATGCACTGGAGAGAAGGTTGAGGAAAACTTCTCTCACCTCATTCAATAGAAAATTTTGTGGACCAAAATCCTCCTAAAATGGGAGATGCGATATATATTAGATAATTATATTGTTTTTCATCCATATTGATGCATTCATATTGGAAAAAGTGGAGGAATTAGCACACGACGACCATTTTTACTAGCGAGGCCCAGTTTGCAAAAATAGGGTCTAAAACCTTCTAGGAGCATTTTGAGGCATAAAATAACATTTTTTGGGAGTAAAACTTTGTCTCTTTAGTGACTCACCTTCTCATGCTATTCTACACACATATATCTTTCCAATGGTGTAAGAAGCATGACAATAGAAGTAAGCATGTGAAAGTTATGCTACTCAAAAGTTGACCTTCCTGTTTTCACCACCATAATTCGGGAGGATGCCATGTCAACTACCATTATTCATGGAAAATGGGTTAGCCACATTATTATTAAGTAAAAAAATCTATAAGATTATATATTGTAACTCTAGTTAAAATTTTAGGTACTCAAACCTAACCACTAGTAGGCTATCAGGTCATGTTATAATGGGACCACTAGGAGGAAAAGGGATTCCATTCTTTCAAGTCAATTTTTTCAATAGATAAGCAAAAATAGAAAAGAGGGAAAGGAGGTAAAGAACACAGAGAAAATTTGTGCACTATAACATCGTATAGGTCACAGGCCATATTTATTTTTACTTGCAACCGTATTTCTAGACAGAGAAATAGAGTAGAGCAACCTCACCTTCCAGTAAGGCTTTTATCCCGAAAGAGTTTCCCATGGAAAATCTTGTGTCTTATGTGTTTGTGATCTTTTATTTTTTTTGTTCTCTATTTTCTGCAAAAAAAGTATTCACACGTATGCACTATTAATAGCAAATCCAAAAATCCAAAATTTTAATCAAACCGTAATAGTGTAGAATTTCATATTTTAAATAAAGTATTAGCATATCTGTTGTGATAAACTATCTAATGGAATATCCATGACAATTTATAGTTTAACTAAATTCAAAACTTCCATCTATATTATGTTCAATAATAACGTTGTAACTTGGGATTTGTTTCAAAAGGAAACCTATGAGGGACTTATAATATTTATCTTATGTAACTCAAATATGGAAAGAAGCATATATCTCAGTATCCATTCACTAAGTCTAGATCTAAATCGAAGGACTTGTAGGGTCAAAATCAAAATGGTAATGAAATCCACCCAATGTTGCTTTACAAAACTGAAATATGGACAAAGAAATGAATGATTTCAAAATTAAACCCCTCATCATAGAATGGGGAATTTAAGTTACAATAAATACAAAAATATCTGATAACAAGCAGAATCTTCCATTCAAATGTGCATCCCAAAGTCTAGATATCATAAGCACTTTTCCTCAATTCTCATATATCCTTTTGTGTGATTGGATTTCTAACTTGATTATTAACACCTAGACCAATTAATCCTTTTTTGATGGATCATATAAAGGAGATCTACCTAGAGGAGGAAAGTGAATTATCTCTCTCAAAATCATATCCTAAGGTTCAAAACTGGAACTAATCAATCATAAAACATAGTGAGTTTATAACCCTAAAGTTGGTCTGATTACTTGATATTGAATAAGGAATCACACATTTCGAAGCCCTGTAAGGTTTTTTCTGTGTGACCTAATGGGTGAATGGAGATGCCAAACTAAGAAAATTGTTCTTACAAACCATCTAACAAGAAGTCAAATATCTAAATGATTCCTTCATTGACATCACTTTTTACATGTTTGTGGGGAAAATATGAAGGAAGTGATAGGCTTTATATGCATTTCCTCAATCTACCTCATCAACATTATGAGATCAAAGAGTCCTAATAGAGACATAATTCTATTCAGGTAAATAAGTTATTCCATATAATATAGAAACCTTCTATAACCACACACAAAATCAGATCAAAATCACAATACACAAATTTTTATGTGGTTAAAACCATCTAAGAGGGAAATAGTCTATGGCCCCAACTAAAACAGCTATGAAAAGCAATTTTATTAAGCAAAACCAAAATATTTTACATAAGAGAGTTGTCATAATCAATCATTAGAAATGTCACTCCATGCCCTTTAAATATATATCATGTACCGAAGTGTTAAGACATGAATGAATAGTTGTTAGTATCGAGGATATTATGATCCATCACATCACTCTATGCCAAAATCATATCATGGCTGAAAAACTATAATAAAATTAATGCATACTAAACAACCACAATGTTGGCCCTTAATTTTGACCTTTTTCACCATGCACATTCCACCATTCTATGATCCATTACCACCATATCATGATCATATTTTTCATATTTTGGCCTCTTTTTACACTTTAGGCTAAAATAATTATGTCTTTTAATTTTTAGAATTTTTAGTAAAAATTGGATATTAAAAATTATTTTTGGAAGAAACAAAATTTCCCATAATGGCTTCATTGAAGTCACATGTGCAGGACACCTGGGCACAAACTAAAGAGATATTTGAGAAGTACAAAAACCAACGATGAAAAAATTCGTATTGGAACACTCCAAATGATTCAAAACAGGCTCAGTCAAAGCTGGTCAAACTTGACCAATCATTCGAGAAATCCTCTAATTTAGGGGTTGTTTTGTGATTTTGTGGAAGCTTCCCATATTTTGCAACAAAGGGATGGATTTGACCCTAGTAGGTGGAATAGGACTCTCATTAGTTGTTGCAACCATTATAGCTAATTTACTTACACTTTTAGCCTATGTAAGCACAACTATTCAACAACTATGAACATATATTATTATGATCACTGTGATTTCTCTATTTTTTAATATAATTTGAAGAACTTGCCTTTTATTTTTTGTTGTAATTGTTGTGGGATGTGATTGTGATCTACTGTAGTTGATAGTCTTCAAGTGTACCAAGCAAAGGTGGAAGGGCCCCCATTCGAAGCTAAGTACATTGCATAATTGTTCTGCATAATTGTTAATTTAGATTGTTGAATATTTCCTTTACAATTTCTTATGAATATTTTCTAAGTCAATTCATTTTATGTGATAGGAATTTATATTTTTGAAGAGATTTCCTTTCAATGACTAGTTTGAACAAGGAAGGACAACCTAGGTCTCCAAGTTGGAGCCTCTTCCTTGTGAGCTAAGAATTGAATTGGAAATTGTGCTTATGCATTTAATCTTTACTTCTTTCTTAATTTAATTACGATATTCTTTATGGTGGAATTGATATTGTTGGAATAGGGATAATGAGGAAGGACAACCGGGACCTCTAAGTTATATCCTCTTCCTTGGAGGCTATGCTCCATAAAGATTCATTGCACTCTTTCTTTTATATTATAATTCTAATGCTTTATTTTCAGTCATTTATATTTGTAATATGCATTTCCATTATTTTCATCTAAACAACTACTTCCCACACTATTTTAATATAAGATTCCATAAACTTTGGTTTGCTTCTAAGCTTACCAACCTAGATTGATATCAAAACAGATGCTCTAATTCACATCCATAAATTAGACTGACACACACTAAGAAACACATGTTTCCACGATAAACACATTAGACCAAATTGAACTAAATTAACTACTTGTTGATGGTGTTGGACCCACCAACATTCAAGGGATCTCCCCAATATGAAGTCCCAACTAGACCTCACACTGTTTGGTGTAGGAGTCCCATCTGCTACGATGGCTCGATTGCCATTATCTTAAATATATGCCTTAGCTCTTGCTTGTCAGCACATGAGAGTGGTTTACTTTATCTTCAAACATAAAGGTTCGTGTGCCTAGTGAGTGCTTAATGTCGCTTGTGTAAAAGTTCTTTCATTATGGAGGGAGAGGGTGAAAGTGAGTCTCAAGTTGAAAGGGAATAGTCCCAACTCTATTAGAGACACATAACACAACATGACATGTGAAACTTCCAGAAGAGTAGTCCACGCGGATGTGGCAGTCACAAGCACAAGGTGAACAAATAGCACATAGAACACCCATAAGAATAGTCCACATAAGTGCAATGGTCATTATAACAAGTTTACAAGAATGAATATGTTGAGTGTCTGACGGAATAGTCCACACAGACGAGACAAAATTAACAACTAATACAACACATTTCCAATAACATATGTACCAAAACAACCAAAATACTTCAAATGTCTTAATACAGGTTAAAGCAACATGCATGACAAGCATCCAAAGGATAGTCTTATAAACGAATACAATACATGTGTGAAAACGTGTTGCTCTGTTAATAGGCTTCTGAATCAAGAGAAAATTCTAAGACACATCCGTACACCAATTACATCACTAATGGGGCATTGGAGCCCTTTCTCACTCCTCAAAGAAGAGTATATAGACTCTCAAGGCTATGTGGGAGAAGCCAAGGTGAAAATGCCTTTGCATATACAAATAAGGGGTATATATGGACAAGGGTGAAATCGACCCTTGTGACTATTCGACTTCCCTCATGACTATTCAACTTACATGACTGTTCAACTTACATGATTATTTGACTTCATCCATGGGTCTCTTGGACTTCCACTTTACATTACATTGATTACATAGTTATGATCTAAAGTAGTGATGTGGCCGAGGCAACTCATGACACAACTCGACATGACGCTGCATGTATGCACATACTGGTTGTGTTGTTCATGTCGAGTTGTTGTGTTGCTGATTCATGAGTGTGCCCATTGTGTACCATAGCTTCAGCTTGGCATGGAAGAGTGCACAGAGTCTTCTATGGCCTTGGTGTTTGTTTGATAGTTTATGCATGTGCATGTGTCTCCTTCACTTGCTACTTAGCATGCTTCATGTGTTCATCCATTTGTGAACAAGTCTCCCATCATGCTCCTTGTTCATCTCATTCATTGTCGCACCATGTCTCATCCTCGTACCTGTATCTGCAATCACTCATGACAAGATGACATCAAATCTAGAAATCTTATATCATACCATGATGCATCATATTTCATTTTTGAGTGTCGATGACCAGGAGAGAGGATAAGGCTTTGAAATAATGTAGAGCACATGTCAGGCCGGGATGCGAGGCTCCGGGGCACTATCATGAAAAGTTGTGCAGAGGTCACTGGGAGGTTGGGATGAGAAACCCGAAAAAACAGTGACATTTTGTGGGATCTAGCTCAGCTGGGAGGGAGAACTACTCATTTTTTCCTGGGAAGGCACTGTGGGAAGAAGAGGACACTCATAGTGAAAACAATGCAAATTTTCATGGGAGGCTGGAAGCGAGTTGTGTGAGCTTGCTGGACAAAACTGCATAGAACTCAGAGGTATTCATGTTGAACATGTATGCGCAGTTTTCGAGTTCAGCAAGGTGTCAGGAAACTAGTGGACAACCCAAGAGAGCTAGACAATTTTCAGGATGAGTAGCAGGCTAATTGTCAAGGGGAATGACTGAGAGAACTACATAATTTTCTGATATAGTGCAGTGACAGGCAGTGGGTGCCTGTCCTTCTTGTCTGCATAATTTCTTTAGCTAGTAGATGCAGGGATGTTGATACCTTGTGCACAATTTTTGGGAGGAATGAAGCCCTGCATCACTTCTCGGTCAAACTCTCAAGTTGATGAGCGAGAGGCTTGATGGATTGGCTTCTGAGCAACGTAGATTGAGATGGCTTCTTGGGAAACTTCTACACTGTTCTGGGTGATAGTTAGCTAGGTCAATTCCAACATTACGCATGGAAGACTTCCTGGGAGGCAACCTCAAGCTCTGTGTAATTCTAGGTAGTAGTACTTGGTCACTGAGGGTTGAGACTACACAGTGCAGCTCAGCGGAGGTGCAACTGATGAAGGTGGTCTAGTTGATAGATCTTCAGCAAAATGGTTAAATGTGTGTGTGGGTGAACTTGTGTATACATGATCTTGTGAACATGCACTCAACATGACTTGATGATAATACATCTTGAACCAACAAGACATAATATTCTTAGTGTGAATGACTGTGGGACTGTCTAATGATAAAAACGACAAGTGCAACATTTCGGATAGACCTTCAGAAAACCATGACAACACTTGCATGATAGTGCTTATAAAATCACGTGTGATTGTGATATATGTTTATATAGAGAACACAACTCAAACACAAACTTCAACATCACGAGAAGGAGGTCACAAGCATGGCATAGCAATCAACATGACAAAGACGACAGTTGGCCAAACAAGTGAAAAGGAAGCAAGACAAGTAGAGGAAACACATGAAATGACTTTTTTTGTTTTTGCACATGCATGTTACTGAGGATATGATGATATGACAATAACAAGAAGTCCTGCAAACTCAACTAAGATGTGTACTTCAAAATTTGTTCTTTACTTACCATACTTACCCTCGAGATGATCATGAATCTAGCAGATTTTGCATACGGTGTTTATTATTTTCCATTACTTGGTCTCTTGGTCCTTCTCCTTGACTCCTTAGGAGTGATCTCAACATGTCACCTTTTCATATAGTCACTAAGTGATGGATCAATGTGGTTTCAGTGGTAAGATTGTTGCCAGGATGAGGCCCTGAGAGGCCCACCTGCATCATTTTTACATGCAAGACCGACATGACAAATTGGAAAAGATTGCATAGTTTTGAGGCACAGGACACTGTTGCTGGGATGGGGCTCCTAGGAGGACAACTCTGCGCAATTTTTGAATTCAAGGTAGCTAGACTTCTCTATGCATTTATCGAGAGAAGTGCAAGCTAGCTGACTACTTTTACCATTTATGGAGAGCAAGGGTAGCTGGGGTCTCTCCAAGATATGGGGTTTCAGTAAGCAAGGGAGGAAGCTTAATGGTTGTAAAAGCAAAGTGAACAGTTCTGAGAAGCTGAGTGAGGCTAGGTTGCTTGGGAAATGGCTAAGTGTGAGATGAGTGACACATATGTAAATAGTGATAGGACTCGAATGTGATTGCACACAGACACATAATGACACAACATATACCATCCATAATGCATAAGACATAATCTTCTTTATGCAACAACCTCCATGACAAGAGTGCATGTATTTAGTGTGAAACATGTGTATGTGATGACAACAACTCATATGCACATAATTCCCTTGAAGCAAAACAATATTCCATTTGCATGCCAAATCACAATCCCTATGCCTAAGATGACACATGCTACATAAAGATGTGGACATGAACAAATATTGATATCGAGGGGAACTTGAAATCATCATCTTACCAACAAGTGACCAAGGACGATCAGTCACAAGATCTAAGGTATGCTCCAAAATTTGCATGTGAGCGAAAATTTTGAAGGGTGGTTGTAGTCGCTACAACACTACTAAGTGTTTAAATATCCTAACACCCCCCTTAAGAAAAACTTGGGATAGAATTGAAGGATTTGCAAAGCTGGCAATATAGGAGAAGGAAGGATGTGATAGAGCTTATCCCCCCTTAATGAGAACTTCCTCAACACCTAACATACATCGAAGTTTAGAAAACATTGCTTCTCTAAGAGATTTTATGAAAATGTCTACAACTTTATCATATGTAGGGAAAATTAGATAAATTTTGAGGTCTAAAATGGGCCTCCTAAGGAATATTATAAAATAATAGTGGAAATAATAAAATAAGATTAGATTCCATCATCAAATCTTAGAGGGAAAAAGAAAAAACTATTTTTTCAACTCATATTTTCAACTTATCTCCCTATGGTTTTACTCAAATTTTGAGTGGGAACACTCTTTGGATGTAGAATTTAATTCCTCATCCAAGGATTACTTGTGTTGCATACTTTTGATGTACCTTTCTACAAGAAAAAAATGCATGAAAAAGATGTGATTGCAATCAAAATTTTCATGTATTTTTCATTTTTCATGTAGCGAGGTCTATCAAAAACTATCTAACATGCATACTTCTTGGATGAATAATTAATTTCCTCATCCAGCAAGTGCTCCTGCTCAAATATTGAGTAAAACTATATGGAGATAAGTTGATAATACAGGTTGAAAAAATAGTTTTTTATTTTTTTACTTCAAAAATGGTGAATCATCGCCCACAATTGACATCATCATCTTGAATCTTATTGGGTCTTATAAACTTGATTTTGGTTGTACCTTTTTCTTTTGAGGCACATTTTATACCTCAAAATTTCTCTAATGAAATTAAACTTCAATAACTCGACCATGGATGCTTTTTCTGATGGAGTCAATTTGTAGCTCAATGTGTTTATTGTTCTGATGATGAATTGGAATTTTGTCCATCTTGATGACACTTCGATTTTGACACTAGAGAGTGGTTGAATGTTGTTGTTGGAATCAAAAGTATGAAAGGATATTTTGAAGCCACAAGACTTCTTAACTTGCATTAATCATTTCTTGGTACTCAACTTTTGATGAAGAAATAGAAATAACCTACTTCCTTTTACAAGCACAAGTGAAAAGTATAGAATTTGTTACCACTCTGTGATTTCCTAGGCTATAAATAAATTGTAGAGGTAACCAGAAAACCACTTTTAAGTTTAGAATCTATTCCTTCTAAACTCAGGGAGGGATTTGTCTATCATATTTAGTTTTGTTTCTTTGGGATTTTAGATTATATGTAAGGTTAAAATTTTTGTTTTTTTAACTGTTTGGTTGAAATTGCAGAGAAAGGTCATTGGGAAAATGGAGTCAAAGGCCTTAGGGTGATTAAATGTAGAAATATGATAACATATGTAATATGGCAAGGTAGGAAGGTTATTGGATCTTGATGTTTTGATGGAGTGATATAGAGGAAAATCTTAAGCTTTGATTAAACATAGAGAAATTAAGAATTCTATATCTAATTTCAGTTTCAAAACATAGATATTTCTTATACACCAAGACAGAGTGTAATTAAACAAATTCAGTCTTTCATTTTCTTTAAACAATATAGATCAGAATAACATATGGAAAAGAAAGATACAAAAAGTTTATGAAAAATAAAACATCACTAGTTGGCTTGACACAAGAATCCTAGAAAGAAATCATGTATTAAAGAAATAATCACTTTCAGCTCAGTTACAAATTTACATCACTAGAATGCTTTCTTCATCCAAGTTCCAACCTCTTTTATATTACAAATGAAATAATATATAGAATAAAAACAATCCTAAATTGTTACAATAACTCTGGAAAAAAATCTTGAATAATAACTAAAAACAAAATAATCTCCAATTTATCTCCTGGAAATATTGAATCGTTCATTAAACTCCAAAATTGGTGTACTGAATGTTAGAAATCTGCAAAATGATCCTCAATCTGATGATCTTCTATTGTTAGGTGTCCTTTGAATGTAAATATCTTCATGCCCTTGAAATATAGAAATTGGTAAACTAATGTTGATCCTCTACCTTGGAATCTGTAGAGTTTGAAGTTGTCTTCATAAACATGGTAGCTTTCTTTTCAAACTGATTAATTCTTCCACCTGTATCAACTAGTTGTCCATTGAGTTCTATTTCTATCATTTTTTTCCTTTCATCGTCTTTTGAAAACTTCATTATTTCCAAGTCTGCAACATGCTCTGCCATGAAGCCTCTATAACTGAAAATCAATTGATAATCTCTTCTGATCCTCAAACTGAACCAAATTCATTCTTCAAACTGAAATCTAAATTGTATATTGAAAACATAAAACTCTATTCCAAACTGAAACTTAAAAGAATTCTCAAAGAGTGGAACTTATTCATCACACCTACTCACTCTAATCTACTAGAATGATTGCAATATCACGTAATAACAAACTTCCAATGCAGCTAGTCAAGCAAATGGATACTTAACTGAAGCTTGCATTCCACTCCTTTAGATAGAAAAATAAACTTAGAAACTGGTAACTCAAACTTCCCACTGCCTCCAATACCTATATTGATGAACCAAGCAAATTTTACCTTCATCGAAGACTACAATAAACTGACCAAAGGATCATGTATAACATGCAACATAAGGTCTTATGGATAATATAAAGAAGGAAAACAAATCGGATTCCAAATGTTGGTTTGTCTATGTGCTAAACTAATCCCCTTCAAATAGAATGGTAGTAAATTGTTTTCCATTCTCATCATCCATAGATTGAAGATGTGATGTACAATATTGAACATATTTAGATGAAACAATTGGTTGAAATATTTGAGGAAAATTTTGAAATGGCCTCCCATGTATTTGAATGGAAATTTTGTTTTGATATTCAAAAGAACCAAGACAAATTGTTTCTTGTTCTATTTTATGAGGGTGATCATTATAAAACGTGTCATCATTTTCAAATAAAAACAACAGTCAGTTTTTCATCCTTACCACTCACAATAGGTAAGAACTATTTTTGTTCTTAAATATTATCAAATACAACATCAATATCATGTGCAACAGGGTTGTATAAAAAGGACACTTTATTCAATTCAATAGAAATTTCATCCTGGCGTTCAAAAGGATATGAGGTACCTCTTCTCTTTCAATGACTAGGGCAAAAGATTAATGAAGAGAAGAAAGAGCTAATTGACTACCCTCACCACTAACTTCATCACACAAAAGATAGTAATATAGCCACTGAACAAATCTATTACATAAACCAAAGGAGGCCGCATGGACCTAGACCATACTAGTAGGGGATGCAAGGGACATCTTAGGCATACTACCACCCCAAACAAGTCACCTCCATACCTTCTTGGCCCTCCCTGCTCATCCTTCCTGATCCACACCCCCTCCTTGGTCCTTCCGATCTCAATATCATTCCCAACTAGCCGCTCATTCATTTCATTCCTATGTTCAACCACAACCTCAGTGGAATGCACCTCATCAGGGGTGGAGGCCCCAATACAACTCTCCTCCCGCTCTTCTGCCTCCACCACCTACCCAATCACAACCATTACCTTCTACTCCAACAAGGCAACCTCAAATGCCTTCCTAGCCAAATCCAAACCTGAACAATAGACAGGCTCATCAAGTGTATAGTGGGGAACCATCATGCCCAACTTATGTTGTAAAGATTCAAGAAATTAACTTGCGATCTGGGAAAGTTCTCCCACATAGCCAGCCTCCACCCAGGGAGTTTGAGGAAGATAAAGAGGAAAGAGAACCTAAAGCAAATCCACCCTTTCCTGAGAGACTATCCATGACAATCCAACCTACCCCAGAAGAGACTGAACTCCTGGGAGAACTGAAACATTTACGTGTGAAGATACCACTTCTCCAAGCCATAAAAGATGTGCCTATCTACAATAGGTTGATCAAAGAGAAGTGATTCAGGCATCTAGGAAGGCGCAAGAGAGACACCCCAACCATCAATGTCATAGGACAACTGTCTGACCTTATGTTGGGGTAGATAATCTGTCCAAAATATCTAGACCCTAGAAGCCCAGTAGTTGATGTCCCCATCAATGGAATAATGGTCCCACATACCTTGATTCATCTGGGAGCTGCCATTAATGTGATGACGAAGGACACAATGCTCAAATTTAACCTCCAGGGCTCTTTGAGGAAGACCACAACGGTGCTACAGTTAGCAGACACTACACCATGACCCCTGAGGGGATTGTGGAAGATGTGATGGTCTCCGTTGATTCTTGGGAGTACCCTGTTGATTTCTTAGTTCTCTAGCCAAAGGAAAAGCTCATTGGGTATCCTCTCATCCTGGGAAGACCCTGGTTCTATACAATCTATGCCTACATCAGTTGTCGAGCTGGGAACGTGACCATAAAGAATAGGCACATGTCCAAGCAATTAACCCTATATCCTCCTACTCAACCCTTGCGAACATGAACTACCTCTATGGTTGGAGGAGGAGGATAAGGATGAAGTTTATTCTGCATGGCTTTGTGCATTGGAAATCGCCATGGGAGGAAAACCACAAGATGAGGATGATATGATTGAAAATTTGATTCAGAATCCACCTCCCAGTGTATCACCATTAGAAGACATAGTAAGAGAAACCAAAAAAAACCCCTCAACTAATCTCTGTGTGGCCAACCCTACTACTCTCCATGTCAAAAATATAGAGTTTGGCCCAGAAAGAACATTGAAAATCAATCCATCCCTATCTCCTTCCCAGGAGAAGGAGCTATGCAACCTATTGAAAAAACATCTAGACACCTTTGCTTGGAGTTATAAGGAGATGAAGGGAGTACACCCTTCAGTATGTACTCATCATATATACATCAAGGAAGGTTGCAAGCTAGTCAAAAAACCTCAAAGGAGGATGAATCCAGCACTTAAAGATATTGTTAAGGAAGAACTGCAGAAATTGTTGGATGCAGGATTCATCTATCCCATCTCTGACAGTGAATGGGTCTCTCCTTTGGTGCTAGTGCCAAAGAAAAAAGTAAGTGGAAAATCTGTGTCAACTATTAGGAATTGAACAAAGCCACTAAAAAGGACCACTTTCCTTTACCTTTCATAGATCAAGTGTTAGACAGTTTGGCAGGGAATTTTTTTTCTCTTTCGTAGATGGGTTTAGCAAGTACAATCATATTCAAATCAGCCCGGAAGACCAAGATACACTTTCACTTGTCCTTGGGTACTTTTGCATATTGGGGCCTTCCTTTTGGTTTGTGCAATGCTCCAATCACTTTCCGAAGAGTGGTATTGAGTATAATTTCTGAACTGGTTCATGATGCAATAGAAATATACATGGATGATTTTACTCATGGTTCTGACTTTCAGGAAGCTTTATCTAACCTAGGAAAAGTTCTAGATAAGTGTATTGAGATGAACCTGTCCCTTAGTCCAGAAAAATGTGAATTTTTTATGACTGAAGGGACCGTGCTAGGTCATGCAATATCTTAACAAGGATTGTAGGTGGACCCCAACAAAATTTTCATCATCCAAAGGGTCCCACCACCTCAAAAGGTGAGAGATGTCAGAAGTTTCCTAGGCTTAGCCAGATATTGAAAGAGATTCATTAAAGGCTTCAACGAGATAGCCTCTCCTTTTTTTGGCCTCTTAGGCAAATATGTTGAGTTCATATGGTTGGAAAACTGTCAAGAAGCCCTCGATACCTTGAAGAGAAAGCTAGTAATTGCCCCAATTCTCAGAGGCCCAAACTGAGCCGTACCATTTCACATTCACACAGATGTGTTGAAAAAAGGGATAGGAGAACCGTTAGGACAAGTTGATGAAAAGTTACCCTATGCCATATACTTTATAAGAAAAACTTGTCAAAGGCGGAGTTAAACTATACAATGACCGAGAAGGAACTCCTAGCTGTCGTGCATTCCTTAAACAAATTCAGACATTATATCACAGTCTATCAAACCTTTGTGCACACCGATCATGCTACCATTAGATATTTAATGGACAAACCAGATGTAAATGCTCACATTATGAGATGGTTTCTTTTACTGCAGTAGTATGATTTAACAATTATTGATAATCCTCGTAAAGATAATGTTGTTGCTAACTTTTTGTCTAGATTGAATTTTCCTGCAGGTGAAGAAGGAATGGTGGATGACCAAATTCCAGATGAACACCTCTTTGTTATATCAGTACTCTCTCCCTAGTTTGCTGATATAGCAAACTACTTGGTTTCAACATAGTTCCCACCACACCTGTCCTCAAATGAGAAGAGCAGGATAGTAAGGAAAAGTGCCCCTTTCACCTGGATTTGAGGCAATCTCTTCAAACTTGGCCGAGATCATATATTGAGAAGATGTGTTAGGGAGTATGAAGTCTTTGACATCCTCCTGACTTGTCATGATGAGCCTTGTAGAGGTTATTTTGCGACAAAAAGAATCACCTTCAAGATATTGCAAGCAGGCTACTACTGGCTCACTCTTCATCAGGATGTGAGGAGATACATAAGCCAGTGTGATTGGTGTGAGAGGATGGGGAAACCCACTCCAAGGGATGAAATTCCCATGCAACCTTAGATGACCTTCAAGCCATTTAAAAAGTGGGGCATGGACTTTGTGGGGCATACCAACCCCCCTTCAAAGAAGAAGCAATACATCATTGTGTGCACCGACTACCTGACAAAGTGGGCAGAGACAAAATAAATAAAAGTAGAAACAGAAGAAAAAGTAGTTGAGTTTTTGAGAGAAAACATATTCTACAAGTTTGGGTATCTGAGAGAGTTGGTCACAGACAAAGGCAGTCAGTTCACTTCCAGCCTGATTGAATACCTGCTCACACATCATAAGATCAAGCACAGGACTCCCACCCCTTACCTTCCACAAGCCAATGGGCAAGTGGAGGTCACTAACAAATATTTGGAAGGGATCCTAACCAAGGTAGTAAGCAGCAACAAAAAAAGACTAGGTGGACAGATTAGCTGAGGCCACTTGGGCCTACAACACAACATGGAAGACCACCACCAGGTTCACACCCTATGACCTGGTCTATCGGAAGAAGGCTTTCCTGTCAACAGAGTTTGAATTCAATACCATAAGGATGGCAGCTCAGCTGAACCTAGACCTCAGCCATGTACATAAGGAAATATTACTTCAGCTCAATGGATTGGATGAATATAGATTGCAAGCCCTTCTCCATACAAAGGTAGTTCAGCTTCAGAGAAATATATGGCATGAAACAAATATCAAGGAGAAGAACTTCCAAGAGGGAGATTAGGCACTACTCTATGATTCAAGTTACAAAGATTTCAAAGGAAAGCTTGTTATCGGGAAATCTAGTGTCCATGCAGAGCTGCTAGTCCCAATTGTTCCTTGGTTCCTTACTTGTTCCTTCTCCCCTCTGACAAATCTTTGCTGCTCCTTCCTTGCTTACCCCATTTCAAAGAGTACCTGTAAAGTCAAAGCATCATAATACCTTCAAAGTACTGGGATCTCCAATCATAAACAATATAGGACCAGATATATATTGACCACACAAATTCATATATCATCAAACATACAAGAATGTGGAGGAAAACTTGAATAGCTTTATTAATATAAAGAATAGAAGAGAGTATTACAACCCATTGATCTAACCTAGTGTCATCCTCCCAGCATGAAAGCCCTTCTTCACCTCATGAAAAGCTTAGATCACCCAACACTATGATGTTTCACCAGGAAACCAACAACATTTCCTTACAAGATACAAAATTCCAGCCTCTGGATCTTTGGGATGAGGGATCCATATATAGATGTTTGCAGGGGGTGAGTCAACTTCTAAGATTTTGATTAGTGTCCTCTCTCTGATAGTTCTTGGTTCCACTTGGAGATTCATGATCTCTTACTCATCCCTGGGCGAATTCAGAGAGGCAAGTGTCACAGGAGAAGTTTCTAGAAGATTCCATGATCATCCACCTTGCAAATTGTCTCTACCATTTGTCTACTCTTGCCCATCACACCCTACAGAAGGGATTTTCAATTACATCGCAATTTTTGCATGTGGAAGGTGAGATGCATTGCACCCTTAGCATTGGGCAGTCTCTACGGTCCAGTTTTAACCAGTTCTGAGCAGTTTTCCATGGATAACTTCTGGGAGATGATGTAATCAGCTGACCTTGTTCCTTTAGGGTGTGAAAAAACCCTTTTAGGGACTCAGAAGCCCTTGGTATATGGTCATATATGATTGGGGTTTCAGTGCCCAAATATGTCTATAACATTTTCCCCCTAAAGCATGAGGTCGTAAATATTTTGATGTTGGGTGAAATGCTTTATCATGAGGATCTGAGGTTTTTCGAACTGGAAGGTGACCTGTAATAAGATACAATACAATACATTATCTTCATAACATTTTCATGATCTAGCTAGCTTAAGTTCAGGCTCCGTCTATAGTTTATAAAGTAAACAAATATAGACAAGCAAAGAAGCTATTCGATCCCCAGTGGAGTCGCCAATTTTTTATCAGGAAATCTAGTGTCCATGTAGAGCTGCTAGTCCCACTAAGACGGGTAGCTATCTTAGAAACAAACAAACTAAAGTTACTTTCATTTTCCTTTATGAGAAGTATATAGGAGAGGAGCAAAGAATAACAACCTCAATATTTCACTTGGTTCCTTGCTTGTTCCTTCTCCCCTCTGACAGATCTTTGCCACTCCTTCCTTGGTTATCCCATTTCAAAGAGTACTTGTAAAGTCAAAGAAACATAATACCTTCAAAGTATTGGGATCTACAATCATAAACAATATAGGACCAGATATATATTGACCACATAAATGCATATATCATCAAACATATAAGAATGTGGAGGAAAACTTGAATAACTTTATTGATAGAAAGAATAGAAGAGAGGATTACAACCCATTAATCTGACCCATCATCATCCTTCCAGCATGAAAGCCCTTCTTCACCTCATGAAAAGCTTAGATAACCCAACACTATGATGTTTCACCGGGAAACCAACAACACTTCCTTACAAGATACAAAATTCTAACCTCTAGATCTCTGGGATGAGGGATCCATATATAGATGTTTACAGGGGGTGAGTCAATTACTGGGATTTTGATTAGTGTCCTCTCCCTGATAGTTCTTGGTTCCACTTAGAGATTCATGGTCTCTTACTCATCCCTAGGCGAATTCAGAGAGGCAAGTGCCACAGGAGAAGTTTCTGGAAGATTTCATGATCATCCACCTTGCAAACTGTCTCTGCCATTTGTCTACTCTCGACCATCGCACCCTAAAAAAGGGCTTTTCAATATGCATTGCACTTTTTGCATGTAGTAGGTGAGATGCATCGCACCCTTAGCACTGAGCAATCTGTATGGTTCAGTTTTGACCAGTTCTGAGTATTTTTACATGTAGAACTTCTGGGATATGATGTAATCAGCTGACCTTGTTCCTTTAGGGTGTGAAACAACACTTTTAGGGACTCATAAGCCCTTGGTTTATGGACATATATGATTGGGGTTGCAGTGCCCAAATATGTCTATAACAAAGCTAAGGACAAGATGGATGGGACCCTACACTGTGGAGAAATGCAATGACAATGGTTCAGTTCTGATCAAAACCATTGATGATGAAGCCATCCCCATGCTTGTCAATGGATATCGGTTGAAATTCTACAAGAAACCCCTCTCCAAGCGAGAGTTCATTGAATATTTGAAAGTGGAGCATGTTTCAACTTCCACTTCACCCACTCACTAAAGAAAATAGAAAATAAAAAATAAGGACTCAAGTGAAAACCCCCATGAGGTGCTTGAGTCCCATAATTGGGTTGAAAACCTCTTCTGAGGTGGCCCAATGATGAAAACAATAGAGAAAAAATGAATAATATACCTGGGTGAAAACCTCACTTGGAGGCATCTAGGGCAGGCAATTAAGGTGAAAACCTCTCTGAGGTGCCTTAGTTGTTTTCAAAAAAAGGGGTGGGGGGGGGAGAGTGTGGGGGAATAAATTTCTATTACATTGCAGGTTTGCAGGAGAACTACAGGGAGTAGAAGAAGGTGCCAAGGGAACCCTGACATTCACACCAGCACCCATCTCACCTTCTCCACACCTTCCTCCATCATATTTGGCATCTCTTTCACCCCACTGTACTTTTTTTTCAAATATTGTGTTTTCTACAGGAGGCTCTGTGTTTTCTACAGGAGGCTCCTATAGGAATTATAGAGAGCCAAAAATGTCTATAGAAGGCAGTTTGAGGGACTAGGAGAGCTTCATGAGGAACTTATCATCCCTCTTACCACCTTAAAGCCTCCCTGCTATCATTTCCAAGCCTGAATGACACCCCCAAGCATCATTTCTTTTCCTATCCAGGAAAAACACAGAAAATTAGTTCTCCAATATTAAAAAAAAAGGAAAAAGGCACCAATAACCTTATGTAAACCTTACCTATTTTCCCTCCATCATGCATGGCACCTCTAGCATTATTCTCAAGCTCCAAGCATAGGGAAAAGCTAAAGTTTCAAGCGGAGAAGCAACTACAGGAGCTCCTATAGGAATTCCTATAGCAGCTAATCCCATAGAAGTCCAGCACCAACACCAGAAGCGTGCACATCTGAAGGTTGGAAAGGCACATGCAGCCTAGCTCCAACAAAAGAAGACCCTACAAAAATACACAACCACACATTAGCTAGTAAAGACAACATGCATGGAGAAGAATGAAGGCATGTAGCAAAGAGAGCCACACCTCATAGCCAATACACTCGGATCACAGGTAAGTAACTAAATCACTCCTCTATTTTATTTTGTGTAATTAGGAGTCATATGAAGGCAACGCGATGATTGAGATTGCATGAGGGAAAGGTGACCAATTAACTTGGCCACCTTTATCTAGTTGACTCCATGCCTCTGAGATGTCACCCACACGTGCGCACAGTCAACTCAAGAAAAGATGCCAAGGATAGGTAGTGGAGAAAGAGTGAAGTCTGATGCAATAATGAGGGATGATTACGAGGAAGGGCCATGATGACAAGGTAGGTGGGGACCAACGGTCCGATTATGGCCAACATACACCTTGCCATCTCAGCACTCATAACTAAAAATATCCATAAAGGGTTATTAGAACCCCTCCTAGCGTATTCTCACCACCTTTTCTTTATTCTCTCTTCATAACTCAGCTACAACAACCTTCTTGTGCCCCCACAACCTCGTAGCCACCATCCTCCATTGATTTCCTCCCTATCTTTGCTCTCAGCATTTTCTACAGGAGCACCTACAGGAAATCTACAGGAGGGACAGTGGGCTTCTATAGGAGGGGTAGTGAGCCATTTTGAAGGGAGAAAACACAGTTTTTTTGCACGAAATTTAGCCTGAAGAGGTAGGGTTCATGCATGGCCCCTGTTGAATATCAATATATGAAGGAAGTGGTCTCAATTGGAGGATGAAATCATCCTTTAGGATGGTAGAAATACATCAAAAAAAAATTGTTTATTTTTAAAAAAACATAATCTCCTCTGTTTTTATTTTTCTCAAAAACTGTCTGTCTCCACCTCCATATTGGTTTTTTTTTAAAATAACAGGTAGTATGGTAGGAGGGTTTATGAGAAGGGAGCCCACTAATTCCACTAGGCTCCATGCACATCCTCAAGTAGTGGAAATATTCACAAGGGAAAACTGGATGACCTTCTTTGAGAAATTTTGAGGGTTTGATGAGGAGATTGCCCAAGAATTTTCTCTCTCTCTCTTGTCCCTCACACAAGAACACATGCCATTGTAACCATTAGAGACCTCTCCATTGAAATAACCCCAGAATTCATCAGTAGGGTTACTACCCTTCCTCCTGGGCTGCCTTGGAGTAAAGATGAAAAACCAGGCTGCCAAGAAGAAATTCTTCAAAAATAATGAAACCCCTGTGGAAGATAAAAGTGGAATTAGAAGGGCTAGTATACCATATCCCTGGGATGAGGTTAGCTACCAAATAATCAAATACATTTCTTGTGAGGGGAGGCACAACATTGTCTATGGTTATCATTTTAGAATCCTCCATGACTTGAGGTATGGCATGGATACCCCAACACCTTAGAAGCTCAATATCCCTTATTTTCTACTTCAATCCCTCATTTACTCCAGCACCAAGGTACAAGCAGCAAATTCAGGGCAGCTAGCTCACCATGGCTTAATCAAACTCCTAATAAGGGAAGCCCTCCATACTTTCACACTCCCTATAGCATGGGAAGTTTTCCTAAATATGACAACTGAGGATGACATAAAAGCATTAACCTATGATGTCAGTCCTACTAGTAGTGAGGAGGAAGAACAATAAGTAGGAGAAGGTGAAGCTAGTGGTGACATATCAGAGCAAGAAAGGAAGGAGGAAGAAAAAGAAACAGAGGAGGGAAAATTTGAAGAAACAGAAAAATAGACAGAAGAAGGAGAAAATTAGGCAGAGAAGGTAGAGCGAGGGGAAGAGTCCCCTGAGACTTTGGAAAGAGAGGTAGCAGCTACCCTCACTACCCTTAGTACACCAGTCAAGCCAAAGCAGAAGAGAAAAAGATAGACCTCCATGTATTTCATGGCAAGGAAGAGCACAAGAATTAAAATAGCCAAACCTCAGCCCTCTTCAAAAGTTCCCATTACCATTGATGATTCACTATCTGCCAAGGTGAAATAGTCTCCTTCCAAGACACCTATCACATATGAAAGGGGGACTCCAAGATATTCTACATGGAAGAGGAAGGTTGTACTACAGGACCCAAAACCAGACTTACAGGAGGCTAAGACAATCCTACAAGAGACACTGTCTAAAGTACAAAAGACCCAAAATCTTGAGGAAAAGATAGAAGGACAGCCAGAGGTGAAGGAGGAAGAAAAAGAGCTACAAGGAACTAACCCCCATCCTAGTCTTGCCTCCTATTACAATCTACTAGAGGGAGGAAGAATAGTTCTATAAAAATTTGCAATCCCACTATTTTTCGAATTGGAGAAAGAAAGAGTGAGAACACATAGTGGGATGTAGATAGGAAAATCCAAAGGGGTTGAGGATGTTGGCCATATGGAAAAAAAACTCAGGGAAATGGGCAGAGAATTGGGTGCCCTCAGAGACAGAGAAGCCATCACAAGAAGCCACCTTGAAAATGAGAATGAAATCCTAAGGAGGCAGCTGCAAGAGAAAGAAACTCAGTTGGCATACATGGCTAGCTTATCCACGGAAGAATTACAATGAAGAATTCCAACCAAATCTTATGGCCTCTATCTGAAGGACCAATGGCTTCAATTCCAAATAAACACTTTGGCACAACGAGGCACAATGCCTTTCCAAGACTTCAGTCAGTTCATGGACCTGTGTGACCAAAGCACCTCAGAGGATAAAGCAAAGATGGGAGAGTTCTACCTACATAATATGGCCCTCACAGACATGAATATGTGGGAACCCAATGCCAAGCTAGGGGATCTACAATTAATGGCCATGGCCTCATAGATGAACCATGAAGAATTGAGGGAAATAGAAATAAAAGGATTGATGATAAAAGAGTAGAATGAACCATTAATGATAAGAGATGAGCCGTCAAATCCTATGGCACTCATCAGCACACACAACCTGCTTGCCAATGACCTTCAGATTGCCCCTAGATATCTAGCCAATCAGGCACAAGCAATTGCACACTTTGAAGATATGCAAAGGCTACTTGGGAATGACTGTGTGCATGCATGCATGAGAAGATGGAACACCTTACCTCACAGTTTGTAGATCATGGAATACAATTCCCCCATGAGGCTGAAGGAGGCATTGAAAAGAGTTCCAATGTACAAGCACTACATGCAAAGGCTGAAGGTCAACTGGATTGGCCTCAAACTGAGTCCCCCACTCCTATTAGGAATGTTGGGAGGTAGAAGAGAAGAACAAGAGGAGGAGCAGTGGAAGGACATAGACAGAATAGCAGGGTTTTATGACCAACATGGGTAGACCACATCAGAAGCCTCAGATGCCAGGGAGGCCACCAAGGCCATAAAAGATGAGAAGATTGACTAAGTTGCTAAGAGGATGAGCAACACCTTCAGTAGGGGGGTAATGATGAGCCTCATAGATAGGTAATTATATGTGCTCATTTTACCTCCTAACCGAGTCAAATCAACCATTCTCTTAGCTTATTATATGATTTTCTAATTATATTTATGCATATAGAGTGAGTTGGGTTAGTTATGATGCCATGTGATCTAAAAGGTATTTAATGCAGATTATTGATGGATTTCGAGGTCAAAGCCAAGGATGCAATGGTCAAATGGCAATAATAACTTGAAGTAGATAGAGGAGAGGACTTATAGGAGGGAATCCCCCTCATTTATTAATCCTCACTTCAAATTCCCCTTCATTCAGCTCGGAGTACAAGCAGCCAAATCATGCACTAGAAGGAAGCCGAGCAAGTGGAGGATGATTGAAAATTATCTCGAGTTTTGGAAACCAAGACTTCCTGATTTTAAGGAATTCATTAGTAGCTTTAGGTGTACAAGTAGAGAGGCCTAGGGCCTCCCTAGGTCAGATTTTCGCTTATGTAAACTCTCTCAAATTTCGAGCTTATTATTTTTGTCTAAGTTTCATGTAAAATTGCTATTTTTTGTTAAAGAAGATGGAATCCCTTTTGAGCTAGCACTGAGTTACCTCAGAGGGCTGAAGATATTCGTTTAGGGCCCAATCCAAACAGCCACACCTCTCTTTACTTGTATTTGTATACTTTACTTCAGTTTGTAGATTAATTTGTTGTTAGATGTATTTCTTTTATGGTTAAGAATAGGTTTCTCTTCAGGATTTAGTAGTTTTCTTTCATTTTTTGTTTCTGTAATAGGTTAAGCACTGCCTTGGCTTCTCTTCCTCCCTCTGGGATCATGATTTGAGGCAAAGACTCTCTTGCTGCCGCAAAACACAGATTTTCCTCATTTCATGGGACTTCTAGTGTTTATAGCTCTTTACTAGGTTGATAGTCCAATTTTTCTTTGCTTCAAACCTTCCTTATCATGTTCTTCCTTATTTGCAATAGTCCTCTTTCATGCTTTCCTTGCTTGCAACATTTCTCAGTATTTCCATTCATAGATCCTAGTTTAGATCATTTTAATGCAAAACTCTGTTTTTCCTAAATGCACTCATTTCATTATTTTCTTGATCTTCTTGGTTAATTGTCAATTCCTTGTAGCATATCTCTTCCAGCAATAGGCCAACTTATCAGCAATCACACACTCCATTTTATCCATGACATACATACCTCCCAAGCCTCACCCTAATTCTACCTTAGTTTCCTGCATTTTTCATAGAAATTCTTCTTCTCTCCTTGAGCAAACCCAATCATATTTCTCTCTTCTAGTGGTTCATGGTAGACCTTAGGTGCCCTAACACCTCATTCCAACCTTCATCCACCTTTTTCACCCACTATCACACCCTCAAAATAGCAGAAATTTCTCTCAACCTCCTCCTGTAGGTCTCCTCTAATTTCCCTGTTTTCCTCTTGTAGTTTCCGTTTGTCCTCCTGTAGCTTTTCTTGTAGGCATTCTTTTGAATGCCAAGTGTGGGAAAAGCCTCTGGAAGGCCACTTAAGATCTCCTAGGAACCATTCACACCATCTTCCATCCTCTCAAGCTCCAAAACCATCCTTTAACACCACCATTTCAACCACACTCACACACAATAAACTAGATGCATGTCAAATTCACATAAAAATACATAAAAATCCAAAAATATGTTTTTTGCTTATTTACTTCCAAAAATAGCATGGTTAGATGTTGTTTGCTTTCTTGAGTAGGTAATGGCATTGCTTTCATGGTTTTTATAGTGTTTTTGGCAAAAGTAGTATTAGCTTGTTAATTAGGGTTTAATAGGTCTTGCTTTACATTCCAGTCTTTTTCCTTTCTACAATTCGAATAGCTTAGGTAGAGTAATCTTTCTTTTCTTCCATCACACATATAGCTTCTTCTAGGATTTATAGAAGTTGGCTTCAGCTCCTAGTGATCTTGCACCAATTGGCCAAGTGACAACCTGCAGCAAGAACTAGTACTTGTGTGTACAACACCGACGCTTCCAAGTTTGTTACGAACTACTAGGTTGATAAAAGTAAAGTTGTCAGCCTAGGAGTTGTAGCATTCTTGCTTCGATACTGGTGCTCATGACCTCTAGTATCTCTTCGTCCTGAACTGATCATCTTCATAGTAACCTTCAAGATATTGATTAAAACTTTCGAAATGATCACAACAGTTTTGAACTATCAACAAAGATGGATAATCTTATTTTTATTTCTCAAAAAGTACACTATGAAAATGCTTTAAGGAACATATAATAGCGGTTGGAAGAATTTCATACCAATACCTTTCATTTCCCTCAAAAAATTTCATAAACATCTTCATCCGGTAGTCTTCAGGAAAATAAATGTTTAGTCTATGTACATGCATGTGAAACTTGACCAAGTGAAGAGAAGCATCATTTCCTTCCTGATCTTTAAATGTGCATAAACATGTTTGCCAATCTACACTAGGCATGCGATTTGGAAAACTTGGAATGTGAGCATGATTCATAGGAGCATACCTTGCAAATCTAGCATCCATCTTGAACAAGTGAAGTCGCCACGTCAGTGAAAAATGGAGTGCTTTGAATGTGCTTGAAGATGATTGGAGTCTCCATGTGAAAATATACAACCTTCATGTGTTTTATTTCTATCCACCAACAAAAATCAGATCTGAAATTTGATAATATTTCCTAAGGAAGATAAAGTATTTCTTTCCTAGTATGGTTTCTAGGATCTTATCATTATGTAATTTCCTAGGCTGTAAGGGAATGCAATGGTAACCGCAAAACCACTTTTAAGTTTAGAATCTACCCCTTCTAAACTCAGAGAGTGGTCTCTCTCTCAGATTTAGCTTTGATGCTTTAGGATTTTAGGCTAGATGTAAGGTTCAAAGTTTAGTTTTTTGAATCATTTGGTTGAATTGCAGAGAAAGGCCATTGGGAAAATGGAGTCAAAGACCTTAGGGTGATTAGATGCAAAAATATTAGAATAGATGTAATAGGGTAATGTAGACAGGCTATTAGATCTTTGTGGCTTGATGGAGTGGTAGAGAAGAAAAGATTAAGGTTTGATTAAAAATAGAGCAATTAAGAATTCTATATTTAATTCCAGTTTGAAAACATAGATATTGTTTATAAGATAAGATAGAGTGTAATTAAAAAAATTCAATATTTCATTTTCTTTAAACTATATAGATTAGAATAACATATGAAAAACATAGATACACCAAGTTTACAAAAATAAAAACATCGCCAATTTGCCTGACACAAGAATCCCAGAACATATTTTTGTATTAAGTAAATGATCACTTTTAACTCAGTGAACAACTTTACATCAATATCATGCTTTTTCATCCAAGTTCAAACCTCTTGTTTATTACATATGAAAAAATGTATAGACTAAAAAACTCCTAAACTGTTACAATAATTCTGGAACAAAATCCTAAATAATAACTAAAAATAAAACAATAACTCCAATTTATCTGTTGGAAATATTGAACTATGCATTAAACTCTCGAATTCATTCACTAAATGCTAGAAAGCTACAAAATGATCCTCAATCTGTTGATCTTCTGCTATTGGGTTTCCTTTGAATGTTGTTTCTTTTTTTCCAAGGAAAAAGGCGTAAATTTATTAGTGAAAATAAAATCACATGTTACATTTGCAAAGATTCATAACATCATCAAGTCCATGATTGATGATAGGCTAAAATATACAGAAATGAAAGCGAACTAATGTACAAATGGGGAGAAAATCCTAGGATTTTCTCCCTTTCTCTTTTTCCACCTTGCGCCATTCCCCTAGGGATGGTGAAGAAGAGATAAGTGCAAGTTGGTTTCTTGGACCAAGCCTTGCATTGTCCTTGTCTAAATCCAAACTGTCTGATGTGTGGGTGCATTTATAACCACTGGTTTCTATAGCTTCTAACATGAGTGCAGATTGTGCTAGATTATCCTGAGATACCATTCGGACCTAAACAAACTCCTCCTATTTATCTCATACTTATGATGTCTGGTTGTTCCCAGGATGTGAGGACTCCTTCTCAACTTCATCTTCCTCCACTTTCTATGGGGTTGGATGGAAGTTCCACCCTTTTGCTAGCTTCCCATTTTTCTTCCTTTTGATGTTGTCTTTTTTGGCTTCAGGGCATAGAATTTGAAGATTCCCTATTTTTCTGCAGATTCTACATCTAAAGGTTGTGTTTTCATAGTCAAGTGTTTGAGTCCAATTCATCTTCTTGTGGATTAGATAAATATGGTTTAGCAAGCCTTTTCTAAGGTCTACGTCCACACAAATCCTGGCATGTGTATAGATCCTTTCCTCCAATCTTTGAGAGTCCATCTTTAGATATTTCACTATGATGTTCCCAATGTATGAAAGTATGTGCTCATCCCATAAATGAAGAGGGAGGTTGTGCAAGAGAAGCCACACCGGCATTCTGGAGATGACCATGGTATTTGCACCGAAATATGGGAACCAAGGAGTGATAAAGAGACTCGACGTTCCCCAAAACCATGACCCCTCTTGCAGAATATAGTCTTTTGCCTCTGAAGAAGCGAATTTAACTATGAAAAATCCTTTAGAAAAAATATGCATTTCGCAATCGAGGGACCAATTGGTCAAAATCCAGGGAAAAAGTTCGTCAGGTTCTGGCCAAAAATAATTAAATCGACAAATAACAACTTGTGATTCGAAATAGTCACATTTTGTGTCCTTTATATTTAGTTTTGGGATTGAGTTCATGAGCTCCACTATGAATGGATTGGAGATTGAACCTTCATGATTTTTTTTTTTCTGTCGTTGTTATTTTCTCTTGAAGTATATCTGTAAACAAGAGGCCTCTATTCATTTGGTTCATAATGACTTTTGGGGTTTTTGATGTATTACTCCCTAATCCCTTACCTGCATTAGAGGGTATTTTGACAGGCCCTGCCCCCTGCCTTAATCTCAAATTGAGGACTATTGTGGATGATGTTTGTAAGTTGTAATCCTACAGGAACCTGCAATCCTATAAAACTCTGCCTCCATTAATCAGGTTTTGCATGTGTGTTGGATAACCAACTTTCTGCATAATGGAGAGCTTCAAGAGAAACACACTATCTACATGACAAACCTAGATCAAAAGGGAAAACCCCTCTGGATGTTTTATAAAAATTTGAAAGCTAGAAAGGTTTACCAGAAACTGAGAGTCATCCTCCTGCAAAAAGTTCCCAGGCCACACGACAGTGGGAGGTTCAAGAGCCACCATGGGTTGGTCTGTAAGGGCCCATGCCAACACATTGGCAACTTGAGCCATGGAAAGAGTCTGCAGTGACTTGGGGAACCAATTCCTAGAGGGAAATTGCAAAAAAAGAGGAACTACACAGAACAGAGGCATGGCATTGCGGTCGCTGAAATCCGGGAGACTAGAACCTACTGGGGGAGGAAAAAACCAGAGCCCAAAATGTGAGGGGTCTAGAGAAGCCTCGACATCTAGCCAACGCTCACCGTGGAGCTGAACAAACCATTGAGAATATCCCCTGAGACCCCCTGCAACTTGTCTTAAGCAGCATAGGTATATAGATCAATCCTCGGGCCACCACTGACTGCTAACCAATCTTGGCCTACATCTAGAACACACAGTAGGTTGGGGAGGGTAACCTACATCAGCCACCAGACCTCTATATCCTTATAATTTGTCAAATAGCAAAAACCCCACCACAACAATCAAGTCGGCTTGTAAGAATGGACCACTGAAAGCCCAAGGAGTGAAAAGAAGCTAAGTAACTAGGCCGAAAATGATGATACCGCATGGGACATAATCTTCCATCTCTGTGATGAATCTAGACCCCCATGGTTACCCTTCGAACCATCCCAAGAACAGAGCATGACAGCCACATCCAAACCCTGATTTTTGCAGAGAAAAAAACCTAGCTCCATGTTGTCCTCTCATCCTTTGAATGTTGTTATTTTCATGCTCTTGAAACCTAGAAATTGGTCAACTAATGTTGACCCTCTACCTTGGAATCTGCAAAGTTTAAAGTTTCCTTCACAAACCTGATAGCTACCTTTTCAAACTGATTAATTCTGCCACCTGTATTAACTAGTTTTCCCTTGAGTTCCATTTCTATCATTTTTTGCCCTTCATCATATTTTGAAAACTTCATTATTGTCACAAAATATTTGGCGAATATATATATATATATATATATATATATATATATATATAATATATATATATATATATATATATATATTAATATATATTTCCAAATATTTGATTAAACCTATGAATGAATTTCATAATTAAAAATTCAACATATTTATTTGAATGATTTAATAAACCATCTTGTTTTCGAATCCATGTATTTTTGTCCCTTCCCATGTATTTTAAAAGTTGTGTCCTATTTTACTCTCCTGTGGATTTTGAAACCCATGTGTTTTTTTGCATTGGTTGGGTAAAGTATCTTTACTTTCCACTTTTACTCCTATAATGTATTTTTTTCCTTTGGATAAGTATTTATCCAAATTCATATCCTGTGCATTTGCCCTCTTTATATCATAGCAAAAATCATGTCTTTTTCCTTGTTTATTTATCCTCCTTTCACTTTCACCTGTACATTAGTTTCATAAGTATATGACTTGTAAAAAACTCTTTTCACCTCCTTCAATCACATTTTACTCAACCTCCTTTTGCCTCTCACCTGTAGCCTCATTTCAAAAATATATCACTACAAAAGTTTCCTTTCACTTTCACCTATCAATTAATTTTGTAAATATTTCCAAACTTTGGAGAAATTAAATTAATCAAATGGAAAATAACCTTCCTCGCATATATCATAAATGTCCTTCCCGCCATATATAATGATATTTAAATCATCCTAAATAATGGATAGGTAGGGGGTGGTGGGTAGGTAGTAAATGGTTTTATGAGGGGTAGGGTTTGAAATGAAGGAGAATCTAACAACTATAAAACCCGATAAAGTGAAAAACATTTTTCAGACCCCCCCTCTTGGTTAAATGTCGAAAAGGAAAGGGGGTATGAAGTCCATCACTAACCATTGATTTATCTATTCATATGTCTCAAGGATTTTAATATTGGGGAAAATTTGATTTTTGGATTTTTTTAATTGAAAATTTATTGTTGTGTGATGCATGAAGGAAAATATGATTCCATAGTTTAGAGTTTAGGTTTTTATAAGTTATTTTAAATTTAAGTTTAATAATTTGAATATAAATAATTTTAATTATATATCTTATATATATATTATATATATATATTATATATATATAATATATATATATATTGTAAAATTAAATCTCATTTAAAATCAAGACTATTAGAAATAACTTTAGGGACATTTCATCTTTTCTCAATGGTTAGCAATGGAAAGGGTGGATTCTAACAACTGACTCATGGCATCTCAATGATGACCCCCTAGGGACCTCTGTACAAAGACAATTTAGACTATAAGACTTGGTGTATTTGTAGGCTAAATTTTATCAGCAGATTCCCAAAATAAATAACCACATGATCATCAATTGACCACTATAGTTTATAGAACCCTAACATAACTATGATTGAAATCATAACCTACAGTAGACTTCTAATTATTAGGGTCACTAGCTAAAACTGAATCAATGAAACCAACCATCAAGGGAGTTTCCCTTGAACTGTATCCCAAACTAAAATGTATGTTGAATATATCAAAGTGTCCATTTTGTTGCTTTACAATGAATTTAATGTGATGTTTTCATCTATCAGGAAACGCGGCAAATAAGAAAGGAAATATCAAGATGGGTATGAGTCAAACATAAGAGCCTTCCAACTAAGTAACGATAAAAAGTTGCATCAACTTCAGGTTTAGTGTAGGTAGCAATAAGTTTGACTCCAAATTGAAAGGGATGAGGGGATGGTTTATAATGTTCCATGTGAAAATAGTGAAGAACGTAACACGTATAATTAGATTGGGAAACAAAAAATCCCTTGTTGGTGTGAAAGACCCGGAGGCCAAGAAATAATTCAAATATCCTAATTTTATCATATTAAATTTCTTTTGAATTCTTGACCTCACGTGCGTTAAAATTTTAGGGTCACTATGAGGGATCATAAGGTCATCAACATAAATAAAAATATTATCATATGTCTTCCTACTCTTTCAATGTAGATATTGGGGTTATAATGACATCTAGAAAATTCAATTTCAAGAAGAAAGCCATATGTTTTGGCATGCAAAGATTGAGGACCTTATTTACGACCACGGAGAGATTTCTTAGGGAACTTTTGAAATCACCCTGAACATAGCTAGGAGGTCGTTCCATGTATTTTTATTCCTGTAGATTCCCATGCAAAAAGGTGGATTTAAAATCCATTTAATGGATCTCCTATCTAAGTGATGAAGCAAGGGATAAAACAAGGCAGATGGAATTCATCTTGGAAATAAGGGAAAAGGTTTCAATGTAGTCAATTATTTCAACTCGGGAGAATCTTTCAGCAACTAACTAGGTCTTATGTCTTTCGATACTTCCATACGATGCATACTTAGTTTTATATAGTGATTTATATCTAAATAGTTTTCTTCCTTTTGGAAGAGGTAAATGTTTCCAAGTTTTTTCTCCATCAAGAAATTATATTCTTCATTCATTTATGTTTCCTAATATGGATATCCTAAACACTCTATAAATGTTTCTATATCATGAGTCTCTAAAAGTTTATCCAAAAGAGAGGAGGCTTGCTGGAATTCTGTGAAAAAGTAGGACATTGATCTATAGGATGTAGAAATTCTCACTGTAGATCACTTGATAATGCAATATACTAAAGAAAAATACTAGATCTATGTCTACAATCAAACTTTGCGGAAGCTTAATCAATTTGAGTTAGATCAATCATAACACATATAATAGAGAAGAAGAAATCATACACATGAAACACATAAGAATAACCCGAGGAAAGCCTCGACCTAAAAACCAAATCTCTGTATTATCATACAAATGGAAATATGTTCATATTACAAAAAGAATCAGCTCACAAGCTATCCTGCTCTCTCTGCAATCAAACTCTTGCTCATAGATAGCCAAAGGCTTCTCACAAAACTTCTCCTCTACCCTCCAAACCTCCTTTTTCCTTGCACAGTTTTCCTTGGGGTCCAGTGCTTTCACCTATGTGAATTGGCCTCTTCACACACTCACTAATCTCGGATCTAATTGCGCAATCCTGAAGAAGATAATTCCTTCTGCATGGATGAGTTTCCTATATAGGAAAAATCCTCCAACTGATAGTACATTGTCCCTTCCTATGATCTCAATTGGGTCTCTGACTGAACTAACATGAATGATTTATTTATGAGAGAATATTCAGTTATCCAGAGAGCAACAGTTACATGCATGCAAGCATTAACTAACTGAACTCACAATTAGCTCAACAAATTATTTGAACTAATCTAATTGGACTTAACTCAGTTAATTGAGCTAACTAATTACAACTCAAATTACCACTAATCCTTATCTCTTGAACTGAGGGATACACTCCTCAATCAATGGAGAAACTGTTGCATGTCTTCACATAGACTTCATGTTTGATTTTCTACAACTAATTAATTCAAAATGAATTAATTAATTATTTTACAAACAGCTGCTAAGATCAAATTCAAATTTTACGTCTCTATTTTAGTTCAGGGACTAACTAAAATAGGAAGGTGTCCTGAATTTCTATTTATAGCAATGTTATTTTTAGAACTTCCATTTTTCATTCCTTGTTGCTATGTCCAACACTGGTACCTGAACTTCTATTTATAGCAATGCTACTTTTAAAATTTCTATTTTCAGAATTTCTTGTTGCTATTTTCAACACTTCCTCTCAATAATAAAGGCTTTCAACTCAAACCCAATCCTCAACCTTTGGAATGTTCTGCATGCAACACTTCTCCCAACTATTGTTGCCCCAACAACTCTAGAAACAAAAACAAATCTCCCAACTGACCTCCTTGTTGGGCTAGAAACATCCTCTGATGCTGAAGCTCCATCTACCGCTAACAAGTGTTCCCTCTCTGACCCATGAGTGCAACACTCCATGCATCATGCACTGTTGCACACCTTTCTATGCCATCCTCCACTAGTGCAACACTCATGTGCCTCTCGCATTATTGCAGCTTGCTAGCTTTGCACTGTCTTGGGATTCCTGCACTATAACTCTCTCTGCTACTCCATCTGCATCTGTCTCTACCCACTTAGCCGGTCCTGCTACTCCTCGTTTGGGCTCCCATAGCAAGTTCTAATCAAAGAGGTTGGGTACCTCAATGATCCTTCCCCTATTCCATCCTTCTTGGGACTGTCACTCCACATCACCCCACGTCCTACCTCCAGGTATGGATGCATGTGATCCCTCTACCCACTTGGCTCAAAATTTCCCCCTATTGGAGATCTTTGCATGAGTAGATGTCTCTACTCAATCTCCTCTTAGCTTCTCTTGTTTTGGATGCTCCACAACCTCCTGAAGCTGATTCTCCAATTGTGGCTCCTCCACAATTGTTTGAGACTTCTTAAGTGGCTTCATGTTGAGAGGTAATGTACTCTCCCTCTCAATCACCAAGTCTCCATCAGTTTCCTTGCTCCTCAAGGCCTTGCATGCATATTGAACCTTAAGATCATACAGGTTCTTGACTCATGAACCGATCTGCTTCACCTGTCTCGTGGTGATGTATCGAAGGAAAACCTTTCCCTTACTAAAGACTACATCATAGCCTTTGTCTTCTAGCATTGCGATCGACACCAAATTTTTCCTTAGTTCTAGTACATACTTGACATCGGTCAAGGTAATGCGAGCTCCATGCTCCCTCTAAAAAACAACCATTCCTACACTTGAGACACTATACTTTTCATCATTACCCAATGCTATGAATATTTAGAGATCTTTCTCCTCCAAGGTACTAAACAAACTCTTGTTGCCATTCATGTGGAAAGAAGCTCCATTGTCAAGAAACCAACCACATCCCACCATGGATGAAACCATGCATGTGAAGAGGGTGAAATCCAACTCGAAATGTAAGGCCAATGCCTCACCTTTAAAACCTTCCTTGGATCTCATCATGGATTTCTTCAGTGGACAATTTATAGCAAAATGGCCCACCTCATGACAATGAAAGCATCACACTTTTGATTTGTCAAACTTCTTCCCACCATGGGATGAACTCGATTTGGGATGAGAAGCCTTCTACTTCCCTTTCTTTTCCTTACTCGCTAACGCGTAGTTTTATTCATCCTCCTTGGATGAAGAACCATCTCTGGTGCTTCTACTCATTTCCTCCAGCATCAGATATGACCAATGTTGTTCCTAATCTGGCAATTTCTCTCTTCCATTTACCGAGTCATGGTAGCTATACCAGTTCTTAGGAAGACTAAGGAGAGCAAGACTCACCATGTCATCATTGGCTGTTATGATCGCTACACTTCCAAGCTCATCCCTGTAGGTTGTCAGCTTATTCATATATGTAGAGAACATGTCGCCCTTTTCACACTTGATTTTCTGAAGCTTGTCTTTCAACGCTAGCTTCCTCTGATTGTTGTTATTCTGGTATAGATCTTTCAATGTTTTCCACATCAAAAACAGTGTCTCCTTCCCATGGAGACTCGAGATTATGTGGTCTTGAACTCCCTCAAGAAGAATTCTCCTTGCTCTAGCCACACACTTCTTCCATTCCGCCAATTCTATAGCATCAGCCATTGCAGGCTTGGGGACTTCTTGATCAATGAAGCCCTTTAGACCGTTATCCTCTAATATTAGTTCCATGTGATCCTTCCACACTATATAATTCAAGCTGCCATCAAGGGCATACTCAAGTATTAAACCGTTGAACACCATTGGTGAAATTGAGATGTGATAAGAACTCGATTTCTATATTCATGAACCTCAAACTTCAAACTTCTCCCTTCTTGTATACTGTGCTTCACTTTGATCATGTTTGCTCTGATACCATGTAGAAATTCTCACTATAGATCACCTGATAATGCAATGTAACTAAAACAAAATACTTGATCTACTTCTACTATCAAACTTTGCGGAATCATAATCAATTTGAGCTAAATCAATCAGAACACATATAATAGAGAAGAAGAAATCATACACATGAAACATAGAAGAATAACTCAGGGAAAGCCTTCGCCTAAAACCCCAATCTCTGTATTATCATACAAGTGGAAATATGCTCAGATTACAAAAGGAATTAGCTCACAAGCTATCATGCTCTCTCTGTAATCCAACTACTGCTCATGTCAAAGGCTTCTCACAAACCTTCTCCTCTATCCACCAAGCCTCCTATTTCCTTGTGTAGTTTTCCTTGGGGTCTAGTGCTGCCACCTGTGTGAATTGGCCTCTTCACACACTCACTAACCTCTGAGCTAACTGTGAAATTCTGAAGGAGATAATTCCTTCAGCATGGATGAGTTTCCTATATACGAAAAATCCTCCAATTGATAGTACACTGTCCCTACCTCTAATCTCAACTGGGTCTCTAACTGAACTGACATGCATGAGTTATTTATGAGAGAGTATTCAGTTATTTGGAGAGCAACAATTACATGCATGCAAGCATTAACTAACTGAACTCACAATTAGTTCAACAAATTATTTGAACTAATCCAACTAGACTTAACTCAGTTAACTGAGCT
This sequence comes from Pinus taeda, assembly GCA_000404065.3. Classification (NCBI taxonomy): domain Eukaryota; kingdom Viridiplantae; phylum Streptophyta; class Pinopsida; order Pinales; family Pinaceae; genus Pinus; species Pinus taeda. The sequence continues at coordinate 27,572 of APFE031429238.1, read as the reverse complement.
AACTAATTACAACTCAAATTACAACTCATCCTTATCTCTTTAACTGAGGGATAAATTTCTCAATCAATGGAGAAATTGTTGCATGTCTTCATATAGAATTCATGTTTGATTTTCTACAACTAATTAACTCGAGATTAATTAATTAATTATTTTACAAACAGCTGCTAAAATCAAATTCAAATTTTACTTCCCTATTTTAGTTCAGGGACTAACTCTAATAGGAAGGTATCCCGAAAATCTATTTATAGCAATGCTATTTTTAGCACTTCCATTTTTCATTCCTTGTTGCTATGTCCAACACTCGTGCCCGAACTACTATTTATAGCAATGCTATTTTTAGAATTTCTATTTTTAGCATTTCTTGTTGCTATTTTCAACACTCCCTCTCAACAAGAAAGGCATTGAACTCGAACCTGATCCTGAACCTTTAGAATGTTCTACATGCAACACTTCTCCCACCTATTGTTGCTCCAGCAACTCTAGAAAAAAAAAATCTCCCAACTGATCTCCCTGTTGGGCTAGAAACATCTCTGATGTTGAAGCTCCATCTATCGCTGACAAGTGCTCCCTCTCTGACCTCTAATCCGGTGCAACACTCCATGCATCTCTCACCGTTGCAAACCTCTCTCTGCCATCCTGCACTGGTGCAACACTCCTGTGCCTCTTGCATTGTTGTAGATTGTTATCTCTACACTGTCTTGGGATTCTTGCACTATAGCTCTCTATGCCGCTCCATCCGCATCTGCCTCTCCCCACTCGGCTAATCCTACTACTCCTCATCAGGGCTACCATAGCAAGCTCTAATCAAAGAGGTTAGGTACCTCAATGATCCTGCCCCTATTCCAGCCTTCTTGGGACTATTACTCCACATCACCCCACCTCCTACTTGGAGATATGGATGCATGTGATCCCTCTGCCCACTTGGCTTGAAATTTACCCGTACTAGAGGTATCTACATGAGTAGATTTCTCTACTTGATCTCCTCTCATCTTCTCTAGTTGTGGCTGCTCCACAACCTCCTCAATCTGCTTCTCCAATTATGGCTCCTCCACAATTGTCTGAGACTTCTTCTGTGGCTACATGCTGAGAGGTAATGTACTCTCCCTCTCAACCACCAAGTCTCCATCAGTTTCCTTGCTCTTCAAGGCTTTGCATGCATCTTGAACCTTAAGAGCATGCAAGTTCTTGACTCATGGACGGATCTGCTTTACTTGTCTCGTGGTGATGTGTCGAAGGAAATTATTTCCCTTACTAAAGAGTACATCATAGCCTTAGTCTTCCAGCATTACGATCGACACCAAATTTTTCCTCAGTCCTATTACATACTTGACATCGGTCAAGGTAATGCGAGTCCATGCTCCCTCTAAAAAACAACCTTGCCTACACCTGAGACACTATACTTTTCATCATTACCCATCGCTATGAGTATCTGGAGATCTTTCTCCTCTAAGATGCTAAACAAACTCTTGTTGTTGATCATGTGGAAAGAAGCTCCAGTGTCAAGAAACCAACTACATCCCACCATGGATGAAACCATGCATGTGAAGAGGGTGAAATCCAACTCGAACTGTGAGGCCAATGCCTCACCTTCGGATCCTTCCTTGGATCCCATCTTTGATTTCTTCAGTGCACAATTTGTAGAAAAATGGCCCACCTCATGACAATAAAAGCATCACACTTTTGATTTGTCAAGCTTCTTCCCACCATGGAAAGAACTCGATTTGGGATGAGAAACCTTCTCCTTCCCTTTCTTTTCCTTACTCACTGGGGCACGATTTTCTTCCTCCTCCTTGGGTGAAGAACCATCTCTAGTGCTTCTTCTTATCTCCTCCTGCATCAGATCCGACCAAACTCATTCCCAATTTGGCAGTTTCTCTCTTCCATTTACCTAGTCTTGGTAGCTATGTTAGCTCTTAGAAAACCGAGGAGAACAAGACTCACCATGTCATCATCAACTGTCCTAATCCCTACACTTCCAAGCTCATCCCTCTAGGTGGTGAGATTTTTCAGATATATAGATATTGTGTCGCCCTTTTCACACTTGATTTTCCAAAGCTTGTCTTTCAGTGCCTTCTTCCTCTGATCATTGTTTTTCTAATATAGATCATTCCATGTTTTCCACATCAAAAATGGTGTCTCCTTCCCATGGAGACTCGAGACTATGTGGTCTCGAACTCCCTCCAGAAGGATTCTCCTTGCTCTAGCCACACATTTATTCCATTCCTCCAATTTTGTAGCATCATCCACTGTGGGCTTGGGGACTTCTTCATCAATGAAGTCCTTTAGACCGTTATCCTCTAATACTGCTTCCATGCAATCCTTCCATGATATATAATTTGAGCTGCCATCAGGGGCATACTCAAGTCTTAAACCTTTGAATTCCACTGGTGAAATTGAGATGTGATAAGAACTCGATTTCTACATTAAGGAAACTCAAACTTAGAACTTCTCCCTTCCTGTATGCTATTCTTCGCTTTGATCGCCTTTGCTTTGATACCATGTAGAAATTCTCATTGTAGATCACTTGATAATGCAATGTAAATAAAGCAAAATACTTGATCTACTTCTACAATCAAACTTTGTGGAAGCTTAATCAATTTGAGCTAGATCAATCAAAACACATATAACGGAGAAGAAGAAATCATACACATGAAACACAGAAGAATAACCCAAGGAAGGCCTCAGCCTAAAACCCCAATCTTTGTATTATCATACAAGTGGAAATATGTTCAGATTACAAAAAGAACCAGCTCATAAGCTATCATGTTCTCTCTGCAATCCAACTGCTACTCATAGACAGTCAAAGGCTTCTCACAAACCTTCTCCTCTACCCTCCAAGCCTCCTATTTCCTTGTGCATTTTTTCTTGGGGTCCAATGCTGCCACCTATGTGAATTGCCCTCTTCACACACTCAGTAACCTCTTATCTAACTTTGCAATCCTGAAGGAGATAATTCCTTCTGCATGGATGAGTTTCCTATATAGGAAAAATCCTCCAACTGATAGTACATTATCACTTCCTCTAATCTCAACTAGGTCTCTGACTGAACTGACATGCATGAGTTATTTATGAGAGAGTATTTAGTTATCTTGAGAGAAACAGTTACATGCATGCAAGCATTAACTAACAGAACTCACAATTAGTTCAACAAACTATTTGAACTAATCTAACTGGACTTAACTCAGTTAACTGAGCTAACTAATTACAACTCAAATTACAACACATCCTTATCTCTTTAACTGAAGGGTAAATTCCTTAATCAATGGAGAAACTGTTGTTTGTCTTCACATAGACTTCATGTTTGATTTTCTACAACTAATTAACTCAAGATGAATTAATTAATTATTTTACAAACATCTCCTAAGATCAAATTTGAATTTCACTTCTCTATCTTAGTTCAAGGAATAACTAAAATAAGAAGGTATCCTGAAATGCTATTTATAGCAATGTTATTTTTAGCACTTCCATTTTTCATTCCTTATTGCTATGTCCAACACTAGTACCCGAACTGCTATTTATAGCAATGCTATTTTTAGCATTTCTTTTTGTTATTTTCAACATAGGAAACATCGGGATATATACTTCCATTTGATGCATACTTAGTTTTTTATAACTATTTACATATAAAAAGTTTTCTTCTTTTTGGAAGAGGTAAAATTTCCCAGGTTTTGTTTTCCATTAGGAAATGATATTCTTCATCCATTGATGTTTCCTAATATGGATATCCTAAAGTGTTTGCAAATGTTTCTAGATCACGAGTCTCTAAAAACTTATCCAAAAGAGAGGAGGATCATTGGAATTAAGAACAAGTACAATGTTGATCTATAGAACCATCGATAAGGTCACCAGCTACTTCACATGTTGAACAAACCCATTTGGGATGTTGTGGTGCTAGTGCAAGTTTGACTTCAGTGGGCTCATCTGGAGGAAAGTGAGCAACCGAAGGTGGAATTTCATCCTCAGTGTCAACATTTGAAAAAGAAACCATAATAGGAAGAGAAGGTGGCACAAACACCAGAGATGGCTCGCAGGCCAAAAAGGACAAACTGCCAACCAAGATATTTTCATCAAAATTAATATCTATTATAATGATTACTTCATTGGAGTGAGGTTGAAAAATTCCATAACCTTTAACATCTTTAAAATATCTAATAAAAGTACACTTCTCATTTAGTCTGTAATGCTTTCCTTTTTCATCAAGAATGTAAGCCCATGCTACACTACCAAAGATACATAAGTGGCTTACACCTAGCTTTATTTTATTCCATGATTTTTCAGGCATTATATTGCTTAAATTCTTTGTGGGAGTGAAAATTACTATGTAATTTTCATAGCTGATGGTTTTTTTATTATAGCCATTAGTAAGGCCAAATACCAAGAGCCAGTGGAGTGTGTGAACAAGCAAGTTGAGGGTTTTCTTAGGGAATTACTTCATGGAGTGACCCCCTTTTGTAAAACAAGTGAGAATCATTTTTACAATAAAGTTACTTTATAAATGAAAGTTCCATGCAAAAAATAACTTTAAATAAATATTAGTGTTAGTTTTTAGTGATTCAATTTCATACAACAAGTGAAATAAACTTTATAATAAAATTATGAAATAACTTAATATTATATTAACCTTTTCAAAAAGTAACTTACAAAGAAATTTGGAATCAAGACTTATTCCTAAATAAAGTAACTTTTAAGCAAATGAGTCAGTGCCAATTGTGAAATAGAGTGGGGGTGTTGTTGTTGTGGGACATCTGCCTTAAATTGTGTGCCTACCATATTAAAAAATAAACAACAATTTGAAAAAAAAAAATCAAAACTCAACAACGGAGGAATTAACTCTTTTGGTTAGTGTACTTAACAAATTCAAGTTTTCTTTTTGTTTTTGATTTGTTGAGATTGAGCAAAGTGCAAGGAAAAGAGAATACACAACCAAAAGGAGAATTATACTAGGAATATAAGCAGAAAACCAAAATATGATCTTTGTAAAAAAAAACAAAAAACATATTTGGACTGTACACCTCCAGATATGATGAAAAATGTTGTATATGGGAAAAAGATACATTTTTAGGTGAAATGAAAGGTGTTCCTAGTTAAAAACAACATTCCATATTCAATGGAATAATATGTTTAAGAAAAAATAGTACAAAAATTTTATATATTAGAAACACAACAGTACGAGCTCGATCTCGATCATAAGTGGGAGTACTTCTTTAAACCAAATATTATACCATTTTGGGTAAACAAGATATTCCATACATGAATAGCACCTTCAATAACCATTCACACAACCAAATCAAAATCACAACACCAATATTTTTATATTGTTAAAACTCTCTTCCACAACTCCAACCAACATAGCCACTTGAGGGAATTTTACTTTTTTAGCCACACTTGATACAATTTTATTAATGCAAAATAAAACATTTTACAATAGACATTTCTCATAATCGATCATCAGCCATGTCCCTCTATGCCCTCTAAGTAGATATCATTGAAAAATTTGATGCTAAAATATAAATTAATAATTATAATTATAATGAATTAGAATTAATAATTTAATCAACACAGCTTCCATCTTAAATTTGGATCTATCAAGCGCCCATAGGGATCAAGTATATTTTGAGATGCAAACCTCTTTTAGACTAAAAGGAGATTTGGTCCCTCATGCTTGGTAGATACATAGTTAAGATGGATCTAGGCTCGTGTTACCTTATATTATATAAAATAATTATGATAATTATCATCCAATTTTTTTTTAAATGTGTTTATTGTTCTGAGAGTTGTTATCTAAAGTAATTTCTTGTTATGTTAATAAACATTTTTTCATCGAGAACCACTCTACAACCCAATACAAGGGACATGTGTAAGCATTAGATGTTACATATATAGGTGTCAGATGTTAAATATGTCAATATTTTTTAAATGTTGGATAATAAGTATATATGTTAAGTTATGTTATATAAATATTTTGACTTGATTAAATTACATATAATAATAATATAATAATTAAAGTAAAATTGAAATAAAATAGTAAATTTAACTCGGTTTTTTGGGCTACATGTTTTCACAACCATGGTTTAAAAAAAAAATAAAAAAAAATAATTAATAATTAATATACATAAAATAGTAAAGTTATGTATGGAAGTTTATGGAGTTGCCTTTAGTGCGACTTTTTGGACTTTCTCGTGCCGGAATTTGGTTGAAAAATTTGAGGTGAAATGTTTATTTGTGTTATTTAAATTGGTTTTTTGATTGTATATAGGGATTCAACACCCTGAAAAACCCCTAGGCCACTTGGCTTGTGCAATGGTTACCCAGCAAACTTGCAATTTCAATAAATTCCTGCCAAATTTTAGAGAAATTAGACAAGAAAGACCCACTAGAAAAGCTTCCAAAACTTCGCACTAAAGACAACTCATAGGTTTATAGGATCTCACAACATGTGGTTTTTCCCATGTTATTCTTCACCAATTGTCAAATATATGAAAACAAATAATAATAATAATTAATACTTAAAATAACATGACCCTGGCCAGGCCTGTAGTAATGACAGGGAGTGATCCAGAAGATAAGTGGAAAGTAACCTAGGAGAGGAAAACCCTAAGGTTTAGAGGGATCCAGGCAATCCTGCAATCTAGAGGGGATGGTAAGAGAATAGGATTCAGAAATCCTGTAGAAAAGACTGGGAGATCCTAGGGAAGAGAGAAACAAAACTGGTCCGTAGCCGAGAAGGAACCCTTGTGGCTACCTAATTTGGAAGGGTAGGGTACATATAGAGGCCAGGGTTGTAGTAAGGGAAGAAATCCATGAAAATTCCCAGTCTTGGCAAACAAAAGGACTAGCTCTAAACCCTAGTAGACCAAAAGCCCGATGGTAGTAGTAAATCCACGAAAGGAAAAGAAACTGAGCAATTGGGAAATTGCATTGATTCATTATTATAACTCTGATATATGCTTTGATTTTGTAATAGGTATAGGAACATAGCCAGAAAAGTATAGTGAATAGAATAAAGAACAATAGGAAAAAGACAGTTACATCCAGATAGAGAACCAAATGGCCCCTAGGAAAGGACAGAGAGTAACTAAAATGGAAGAAGGAACAAGTGGAATGACCAAGAAAAGAGGCAGGAAACTAGGTGGAGAACAAATGAATAAAATTATTGACGCCTACATGGTTAGAATCCACGAGACATTAGAGCCCAAATAGCTAGTTGGGAGAGAGAATTAATCATGCACCAGGATATCCCCATGGAAGAATGGGAAAGTATGGTTCTGAACCCAAGGAACATTCGGGGAAGACATTCTTCATTCAGGCAGACTATCCAACAGTACTAGGTAATGAAAAATGTAGTGGCACGGGCTATGACACTCCATCGAGAGCAAATGGTAGATGAAGAAGTAGAGGCACAGGAGAAGAATAAGGAAAAGGACCTAGTCAGGGAAGAACTACTCAGGGAGATCGCGATAATTCAGATTCAGACCTACCAAAATAATCTGGCTTTGGGTAGAATTGAAAAAACTCATAAAGACCTGAAGTGGAGAATAGAGCAGAGGAGCAAGATGCCAGGATCAAGCACCAAGGCACTAGCCCCAGTAATATTCTCGGATGAGGAGTGAAATAGAGATCCAGTGTGATAGCAAAATCATTTTTCTTTTTTGATGAAATTCATTTACATGTTTAAGTTTAAATTACATTCTAGAAACAATGTAAACTTTGAAACGATAACTATAAACTCAAATTGGGAACTCTGGTCAGAAAACCCCTAAAAATCATCAAAAATAATGCTAAAAATGAAAATTGTTGATGTTGGAATAACACCTTTTTTTTCTAAGGTAAATTTTGAATATGTTTTAAAAATGGCGGTGAAAACCAGTTTTTTGTACAAAAATTGTCCCAAAAACACCCTCAAAATGAAAAGTGTTGATGTTTGAATAACACATTTTTTTTTCAAGGGTAATATTTCAACATTTCGAAATAATGGTGTAAAATATTTTATCATGACCTTGAAAAACATTAAAATTTAAAAAAAATAAAGAAAACATAAAATACAATTTAAAAATTAAAAAGTTAAAACATGAAAAACACAAAAGAAAACATAAATTAAAGTATTACACTAAAAACAAAACAAAACAAAAATAATAAATAATACAATCATCAAAATGACAAAAAAAATAATTATATATATATATAATATATATATTATATTAAAAATAAAAAAAAAACTTAATTATATTAACAAATTAAATAGTAAAAAAAAATCTTGTAACCATAAAAATGGCAAAGAAAAGGAAAAAAAATAACAATATGGAAAAAAAACAAAAATTAAAAGTAAACCATAAAATTAAGTAGGTAAAAATAGAAAAAATTAAAAAACATTAACAAAAACTAAAAAAAAATAGAAAAATTAAAAAAAGACATTAAGAGAAAGTTAAAAAAACAAACCAACTAACTAACTAACTAACTAACTATATATATATATATATATATATTATATATATATATATATATTAATATATATATATATATATATAAACTTAGTAAATTATATTAAAAAATTAAAAGAAATGAAAATTTTTAAAAAGAAATATGTATTTTTGATTAAAAAAAAAATCAAATATATTTTTGTTAAAACTTACATTTTTATTTAAAAAAAATATAATATATATAATATATAATTTTTTTATTTTTTTTTAATATATAAAATAAGAAATTTTAAATTGGTTTTCTAAATCATTTTTTAATTTAAAAAATAAATAAATAAATAAAATAAACCAATTTTTTTAATATATTTATTAAAAAAATAAAATAAAAAATTACGGGTGGTTGGGCAGGCAAAGGGGCGATTCCGAGAATCGCCCCTCCGCCTGCCTGGCCTGTGGTGGCACGACCGTGGGCGGAGCACCTGGGTGCAGGCCCCTCCACTCACGGTGGCACAACCACAGGCAGCCGGGGGGAGGGGAGACAATTCTGAACCGTTCGTGGTGGCGCGGCCATCGGCAGTGGGGTTTGTGTCCAAGCCCCTTCACCCATGGTCATGCCACCATGATTTGCTGAGGGGCAGGGAGGCGATTCTAGGAATTGCCTCCTTGCCCCCCCTTAATTTTTTTTTTAAATTTTTTAATAATATTTTTTTTAAATAAAATTAAATTTTTGTTTAAATTTTTTAATAATATTTTGTTTAAAAAAAAAAACTTTTTTTAAAAAAAAAAAGCCACAATTTTTAATATTTTTTTTTTTGAAAAAAAAAAAATAAAAAACATAACATAAAAGAAAAAACAAAAAACAATGGTTAATCTTTTTTTAATTTGTTAATCTTTATGTTTTAAATAAAAGGAAAAAAAATTGTTTTAAAAAATTAAAACTACTTCTTTTTTTTTTTGTAAAAAGTGTAAGTTATATATATATGTTAATAAAAACTAGATGTTATTTATAAACTTTAATGTTTTTAATTCTTTTTTGTTTCTTTTTAGTTGAAACCACACCCACACATATATATTTTAATTTGTTTTATTTTTTGTTTTTTGTTTTTTCTAATGTTTTATTATAATTTTAGTATTTTATTTTTATTTTTATTATTTTCTATTTTTTTATCTAGGTTGTTTTTATTTATTTTGTTTTTTTCAAATTCTTTATGGCTTATGAGCTAATTTTTAACATTTTTTATTTATTTTTTGTATATATATATATATATATATTTATATATATATATTATGTGTGTGTTGTGTGTGGTGTTGTGTTTTTTTAAGTAATCATAATTTGAAAAATAAGTCCTCTATAAAAAAGGTATGGTGTATCAACACGTTGCATCAACACGTTTCGAAATCAGCATGAAAATCACTAACATTTAAAAACAAATATTTATATTTGATACATAAGAAAATTGAAATTGTCAACAATATGCTCAAAAAAAAGAATTGTATTCTAAGTCACCACTTTTTAAAATCTAGTCACATTTTTACTACCCCTACGAAACGGGTAATCGTATCGGTTATTTAAAGTGCCAAAAACTATGTTCTAAAAAATATGTGTGTTTTGCATCACCCCTTTTCAAAATCAGGTCAATTTTTTGTTGTCTCTATGAAACGGGTAATAGAATCAGTTCCTGTTTCAAAGTTTACATTGTTAACAACAGTATAGACAGTGGATATTGTGAAGCTAGATGGATAGCAATAAACCTCTTTAAGTTTTGGACAGGGTTTAATGCTGACAGGTGGTTATTTGGTTTCCTTCGGGCAAGTAAGCCACCTGGAGCGAATGGATGATAAAATTCCTTTGAAAAAAGAATATAAATAGAGGATCTACAAAGTTTACAAAGAAAAAAAAATTGACATAAAATAATAAATTTATAGATCGAGGTTTTCGGGTTCCATGTTTTCACAACCCATGTTTTCCCTGTATTCTTCTATAATGTTCAAACAACATTAAAAAAGAACTAAAATTAAAATAAAATCTTAAAAATAAAATAAAATAAAATAAATCTCATTTAATAATTAAAATAAATTTGAAATAAAATACTACATTTACTAGATATTTTTGGGCTCCAAGTTTTCACAACCCATGTTTTTTCCCATGGTATTCTTCTCTAATGTTAAAATTACATTGGGCTTAGTGGACACTAATCATCATCATTAACAAATTAAAATAATTAAGATAAACGAAATAAAGTAATAATTAATAATTAAAATAAATTTCAAATAAAATAACAAGTTCATGGATCAAGGTTTTTGGGCTCCACGTTTTCACAACCCATGGTTTTGCCATCCGTATTCTTCTTTATTTCTCAAATTACATAAAAATAAATAAAACAAATTAAAAAATTTTTTATTTTTAATTTGTTCAAAAATAAAATAATTATAATTAAATAAAATAAAATAAAATAGTAAATTTATGGATGGAAATTTTTAGGCTCCATTTTTCACACACCCATAATTTTTCCCATGGTATTTTTCTCTAATGTAGTCTATTTAAAGGTATTACTCACTAATATCATATTATTCAATTGCAACAAAAGTTTTAGCTAAAACAAAGTAAATTCTAACTTCCACCACAAATAAGAAAAGAATCAATAAAGGCACACAAAAGAAAAGACTTTATAGCTTTGTGAATGTTTGTCTTCCAATTAAAAATTGGGGAAAACTAGCATTAGATCCATCTTAAACGTGGATCTAACATGAGCCTAGAGGAATAAAAGTTCTTGAGGTGAAAACTTATTCTAGAGTGCAAAAAACGATGTGTAAGTTTTCATTGTTTAAATTATATTATAGACTGCTAGATAATTTCAAGTATAAGTCAATATTAATTCATATTAAAATATTCTATTCATAGCCTACATTGCATATAGCATATTTTATTGTTTGCGACATTAAAATATTACTTTTAACATTTTTTTCTATATATAGATATATAAGAAGTTGATATTCACATAAGTTGGTTAACATATATCTTAAAACAATTTAATAAATAAAGTGTTAAAATATTTTTGAAAAGTATAAGGTTTAAATATCTTGCTTACCTTTTTTTTTTTTTTTACTTCTAATTACTTTACGCAAAATTATATAAGGTTATATGGACAACTAATTAAACATGAATATGATATTGTTTTTTCTTTTTTATTATAGCCCACATTTCTTTTTCAAGAAGAATCACAAAGCCATATAACCATATGCACAACAAATTAACACAAAAATTAAACTAGCGGAAAAGGCAGAGAGCCATCATGTGGTCTCTCATGCTCATGTAATTCACATTATTCAAAAAATTTAATAATACATTTAAATACATGAGTAAGTGGTCTTAAGATAATGCATCTATATTAGACTCGCTTGGTTGAGACAATTTATCAACTTACACACTAATTTAGAAGAGCTAGTTGGAGAGAATCTCTCATCCAAACTAGACTCCTTAGTTTGAGGATTCTCATAATTTCATTTATTTAATTTAATAATTGGACTTATTATTCATTTTTAAGAGAGTGAGGCTAACATTCCCCCTCTCAATGATAAATCCAAAATGAATAAGGAACCATCTTCCAAGTTCTCAAGTTGATCCTCAAAAAGCATTTGCCTGAAAAACTGCCAAAGTTGGATGTTAAAGAAACTCAAATATGAAGACAACATGAATCAGCTGCATGCTTGATTCATCTCTGAATGTCACTTGACAACTCCATCACATGCCAAGGTGCAAAAGGATCCATATGTCCTTTCCTTGAAATCAACATCCTTTGTCCACTGAAAAAATGTTGATGACGCCCACTGGAAAATTTGATGTTCATGAATGCCCACTATGAATTTGTTGATGATGATCACCCACTGGCTGCTTCATTGATGTTGTCAAGACTTTCAGTCTAACAACCACTGTCAATTTCATTGACATTTTCCCCCCTTTGTCAGCTGAAAGGAGAGGCAATCTTCTCCAAAATATATGTGAACTCCCCCTGTAGGTGGAGGAGTATTCCATTGGTGTACTCTCCCACTCAACTGCATGAGAGTACCATCTTCATTTGATTGTTGGTTGCATATGTGTGAGTGAATCCGATTGTAAAACTTGGACAATCTTTTGGCTGTGGATGACCATTCTGAGGGATCAATCCATGAATAATTTATCTTCAATTTGGCTAAGTGTAGTTGGTTGCAACATCTCTCTGATGTATGATTTGACTTGCTGCAATGGCTACAAGGATGGAGATCAAAACATTGATTTTCAAGATGACCGGTTCTTTGAAAATGAGAACATTTTGGTTTTTCTGCAACTTGAGTTTGTGTGCATTTCTGTTTGTCTACAACTTCAGTTTCTGTGCATTGACGCCGGTCTGCAAGTTGTTGAGAACTTGCTGAGGTGATTTGTTCAAGTAATCTGGCACTGATGAACTGAATGGGCTTCGAATAGTCAAGGATATGTAAGTTTTCGTTATCTTTGACATATCCAAAGCCGCGTTGATTTCGATTACTTTGAATTTCTTCCCATGGCTTGATGATGGGTTTGGAAGAAAGTTGAACTGGAACAACTTCAACACTTGAAGCTGGTTGGATGAATGAAGTTGAATGATTAGCTATCTCTAGATTGGCCAAAGACTTGGAAGCAACACGCTTATCTTGTAACTCATTTCTCTGTAGTTGCGACTCTCGTTGAAGGAAATCAATCATTTCATGTGCATGTTGAATATGCACTTGAATGTCAGCAAGAGTGGTTTTGCTGATGGGCACCATGTCACTGGCTGATGATAACATTAAATTGTTAATAATTTGGGACAACTGAATGTGTTTTGCCATGTTGCCTTGCTTACTTTCAATTCAAGCTCGCTTGTACTGTTGTTGATTGCTGATGCTTTAAACACTTGTTAGAGTTTTATGACTTGGTTTTTTGAACTCTTGATGTCACGCTCACTTGATGATGATCGCTTTGCTTGAATGCTTCACTGACACTTTGTGAATGCTTCAATCAACTTCACACTAGCTCATTTGTTGTAGATGTCGTGCTGTCAACTTTCACACTTGATTTTGACATGCTCGCTTGCTTTGTTGTTTAAATGACATGCTCACTTGCTTTTTTGTTTGAATGGCATGCTCACTTGCTTTGTGGTTTATTGCTCACTTCAAGAATAGAATACACTTGTTTGATGATGATTGCTTGTTATATCGCTTGCTTGAACTTGCTTGATTGATTACTAACACTTTGTGCTTTCTTGAATGTACTTACTAAATGTTTTGATTAAAAAAAGGAAGGGTGTCGAACACTGTCGAAAATGCACCCAAGAGACAAATGACAAGTTTAATATTGATGACTCAGTCGAGGACTTACTTTACTTAATGTATTCACCTTAACAATTCAAATTAGGGTATCGGTTACAACCGAGAATGCACCAATACAATTCAGTTAAAAAATGTGTATCTGCAAGTGATACAAAAAGTTTTGATGATGTGGATGTCATGTTGGCTTGAAATGCTTGATTTTTGTAGTGTCCTTAACTTGATTGCTTTGATTACATGATGTGAAATGTGTTTGCTTGGAATATCATCTTATCATGTTGATGATGTGACGCTTTGTGTTTGTATACTTAAGCTTAATTACAGGAGCTTGATTAAACGTTCTTATACTTAGGCTTGCTTATGTGCATGTAGTTGTTTAAGCATAATGCATAGAGATAATTTGAACACAAGTCATGCACATCCATTCATTACACACAATGTACCTAAGATCCCCTTATTCAATTTTGGGCAGATCTAGGACACAAATACCACAAAAATTATGATTTTATTAATTACTGGAGTACATCATTCTTCAATGTCACAACTTTGTCATGGAAATTTCTCAATGAGAATGTCACACTTGCAAACTTTGGAAGCCAACTTTCCTAAAAAATTACCTGCACTGACTCAATCGTTCTCAAAGTAAAAAATTACTTTGAATTACAATAATGACTTTCACTTATCACTCCAAATACAAAATATGCATCTTATGAATTTACAAAATCACTTATGACTTCATTACAAAGAATTACAAATACTCCTTATCTCTCCAAAATGTAGAAAAATATTATCATGCTTTTCTCCATAATAATGGAATGATTTGTATGAAGTTACTTTTAAAACGTTATTAAAGGATCCCCGCCTTTTTTTTGAAAGCCAATCATCCCTCCTATATTCTCCACACTTCTTAAAATATTAGAACTTTTAACTTAGGAAAACTATGACCCTTTCAACTTTGACTACAAAAAAACATTGGAAAACTTTTTAAACAATTTTTAAACTTGCCTCAACATTCTTCAGACTTGTTCACTATCACCATCTCAGAAGCCAACATCTCATAAGACTTCTTCTAGTCAGTGGTGGCATCTGGTTGTTTGAGCTTGTTGGTTACTCAATTCTAGAGAAACCCTCCATGAAGCGGCACGGTAAGTAAAAATATGAAACTCTTTCCTTACCCCATAATGAAAAAATCCATGAAAAAAATGTTCAAAATGCAACAAGATGATGGAGCTTAGTGAAAAGAAGTCGTCTTCACTAAGTGGGCCCGCGGGCTATTTTTGGTGCAAAGTCTATTTTTAGACTATGTCTATTTTTAGACATATGTATCATGGTCTATGAGTTGCAGGATGCTATTTTTGGATGATTGGTCACGTTGGTAAAAATAGATGGACCTCTATTTTTAGACATATGGGTGGAGTCTATTTTTAGACTGCCAGGCTAAAAATAGAACAGCCAAATATTATTAGCTCTTAATAATATTTGGACTATAAACATTATCTTATTCTCTTGGAGCACTTCAGTTCAAGCTACAGATGTGGCACATGCAATTGCCAAAAGGAACTATGATTTTCTTATGGGTTAGTTGAGCTATTGCATGAAGGACTTTAATTAGAACTCAAGTGATTGAGTTTTGGTGGAGTTGATTGAGGAGTTGATGGAGTTGTGTTCAGTTTGAGTTAGTTGAACTAGTTGAATTTAGTCTAACTGCCAAATACAATAGTGATGAGTGGTGTGAATTAATTATTAATTAATTCACTAATTAATAACTCATGAATCAACTGAGGAATACATCAGTTAACTCAGTGCATGGACAGTTTAGTGGAGACAAGTGTCAAAGATGAGTGATAGGGCAAGACAGCTGTGAGTTGTGACTATAGTTGTGCATGTGATTTGCACAATCAGTGGATTGAGATTTCCAATGAGGATTACGTAGTGTTACACAAGGGAAATACGAGTTTGGATCATCCATTCTCATCTATTCTCATGCAGGATTGCACAATGGAGGCAAGCAAGCAGTGGAGGAGATTTGAACCTGTGATAGATTCAGATCTGAGCTAGTTTGTGTGTAACAGGTGGAGATAGTACTAAGTACTTGTGAGGAGTATTGTACTATGTATTGTTACATGTTCTCAACCAATATAATATATAGATAGTTGGGGGTTTTTAGCTGTATGATTTCCCCGTGATATACTGTGTTGATATGTGTGATTGATGCTTCAATGTGGACATGCAATTGTTTCTTAATTCCGCAAAATTGATGATCAACGTAGAGGAGGTTATGTATTATGCATGATTCCGCAAATAGTGTATAATTAGGATAATATCTTTGAATAAGTGTCATATTATTCAAAATTTCTACATGGTATCAGAGCCAAGTTGATTTGTAGAAAAAGTTCTACAGGATATCAAAGTGAGGATTGATCATCAGATCTATCATTCAAAAAGTGTTTACATTTTATTTCTTCAGGTAGAGTCTGTAATCGGGCCAGGTAGCCTCTGGATTCATCCTTCTTTTGGAAGGTGAGATATCCAGTGAATGCCCATACAGTCGATCTCTGTACGAGAAATACTTTGTTCTCACGAATTTTAGATCAGAAGTGGTTGAGTTTTGAGTTGGTGGAATTCAAATTTGCAGCAGTGTTTTCTTGGTGTCAAAGTTGAAATTTCTTTCAATGGATTGTGATTGGAGTATGCCCTTGAGGGAAGCTCGAACTATATTGCATGGAAGGATAGGATGGAGGTAGTGTTAGATGATAATGGGTTGAAGGATTTCATAGATGCAGATGTCCCAAAACCTATTAATGCTCCTCAAGTCGGGGATTGGCAAAAGAAGACTGTCGAAGGATTCTGTTGGAGGGTGTGAGGGATCACATTGTCTCCAGCCTCCATGGAAAGGCTTCTCCATACTTGATGTCGAAAGCGTTGATAGATCTATTCGAAAGCAAGAGTGACCAGAGGAAGTTGGCGCTCAAGGATAAACTCAAAAACATAAAGTGTGAGAAAGGTGACAGTATGCCCAAGTATCTCACGAAGTTCACCTAATGTCAGGATGATATTGGAAGTGTGGGGGTGACTGTCGATGATGAGGACTTGGTGAGCTTGGCTCTCCTTGGTCTTCCGAAGAGTTGGCAATCCTATCAGGACACTATCAATGGTTGAAAGAAATTGCCAGGATGGGAGAGACTTTGGTCGGATCTTGTGCAAGAGGAGATCAGGCGGAATACCAGGGATGGATCTTCATCAAAGGCATCTGATGAAGAAAATTGTGCTTTGGCTACCAAAGAAAAGAAGGGAAGAACAAGAAAGCTTCTCATTCCACTGCGAAAGGCAAGAAGTAGGACATGTCCAAGGTGAAGTGCTTTCACTGTCACCAGCACAGACGCTATGCCACAAATTGTCCATAGAAGAAGAAAAATAAGCAAGTTGTTGGATCTGCAGTGGCAGAGGCCTTAGCCTCGCAGTTCGAGTTAGATTTTTTGTTGATCGCATGCATGGTATCAAGCGTGATGGGATTAGTATGGTTCTTGGACAGTGGTGTGTCTTTTCACATGACAGGAGATCGAGATTTGTTTTTTGATCTAAATGAGAAAGATCTTGGAGTGCACATCGAGATGGGCGATGATGCTAGATACAATGTAACCGGTATCAGTACCATTTCCTTTGAGAGGGAGTTTACCCTGGTAAACCCTTCGTATTGAAGGAAGTGATGTATGTTCCAGGATTGAAGAAGAATCTTATCTCTATGGTGATGTTAGAATACAAGGGATATGATGTTGTTTTCAGTGAGGGAAAGGCTTTTCTGCGCAGTAACACAACTAGAGAAACTCGGAAGATAGGGTTTCGAGTCAAGAACATTTATCAGTTGCATGTAGATGGCTGCACAGCAATGGCATGCAAGGCAAAAGGAGTGGTGAGCCAGGATGATGGCGAGCTGTGGCACCGGAGATTGGGCCACCTTCACCATGGAGCCTTGAAGATACTGCAGCATATTTTTACTAGGCTTCCTAAATGCACTCTTGCGCAGTCAGATCAATGCAAGGGGTGTACTTTGGGAAAATTTGTGAAAGCCACCTTCCACGAGAAGGATAGTCACGCCACGATGATCCTTGAGAGAATTCACACAGACGTGTGTGGACCTTTCTTAGTAGCTTCAACAGCAAATCACAGGTAGTATGTGATCTTTGTTGATGATTTCTCCCGAAAGTGCTGGATCTTCTTCATGCAGAAGAAGAGAGAGACATAGTCAAAGTTCTGTGAGTTCAAAGTACTCTTCGAGAAGGAATCGGGGAAGAAGGTAAAGGCTCTTAGGAGCGACAATGGTGGTGAATTCATCTCTGGAGAGTTCAAGGACTTCTGTAGTGTAGAAGGGATTTGAAGAGACCTCATAGCTCCCCATAACCCACAGCAGAATGAGGTTGCTGAGTAGAAGAACAGAATGATCATGGGTGTTGCACGAGCGATGTTGCATGATTAGGGCCTATCCCTTCACTTGTGGGTGAAGGCATGCAATACTGCAGTACATGTGCAGAACTGTTGTCCTCAGAAGATACTTGGCATGAGTACACCCAAGGAGGCTTATTCTGGTAAGAGGCCTGATATTTCCCATTTAAGGATTATTGGTTCTCCTCTTTACATGCATGTGACGAAGGATGCCAAGAAGAAGTTGTAGCCGACCGTAGAGGTTGGGATATTTGTGGGGTACACTGATATGCCCCACAACTATCGTGTGTATTTGCCAGACAGTGGCAAGACTGTTGTGCGACAAGATATAAAATTTCAGGAGGAAAAAGACATGAAGTGTTCGCTTGAGAGGGAGCCACACTTGCATGCAAATGAGGAGCTATTAGTTACTAAGGATGAGCTTCAGGATGTGGATCAACCACAAGATGAAGTTCATGGAGTGGAAGAGACCACTCATGCAGTGCCAACCATCAGAGGGTGAAAGCACACTACAGAAACTGAGCGATTGGCTCGAGATGCAGAGAAGGTTGTAGGACCACCTACAACAGAGCACAGACAGAGACAGTCACCTGATCAGTACACTGGATACATGGCTCTTGTGAATAAATGTGTTGTGATTGAGCCATTCTCTTTCAAGGAAGATGTGGACGATCCCGCATGGGTAGATGCCATGGTGGAAGAGTATGATTCGATTGTTATAAACAATGCATGGGAGATTGTCCCAAGACTGGAGGGGAAATCAGTTGTGGGTTCAAGATGGATCTACAAATTGATGCAGATGGGGTGGCACATCCATTAGATGGATGTGAAGACTACGTTCCTTCCTGGAGGTTGGAGGAAGGAGGATACTACTTCAGCAGAGGTAGTGGATGCCACTATTTATCGACAGTTGGTGGAGTCGCATGTGTGCAGGCTCAAGAGAGGCACATCGGGATATGGATTGTGGTACAGACAGGAGGATGAGGTGAAGCTATGTGGCTTCATGGATGCAGATTGGGCAGGGATCCCAACGGACGACATCAGGTACCATCATATCAGAGATTTTGTGCAGCGGAGAATCATGTTACTTTCACATATTCCCATGGAGGATCAGGATACTGATATCTTGACGAAGGTGCTCACCAGGAGAAAATTCGAATACCACAAAGAAAGGATAGGGGTTGCAGATAATCCATATCTTTTTGAGAGGGAGTTTTGAAAATGCAACAAGATGATGGAGCTTAGTGAAAAGAAGTTGCCTTCACTAAGTGGGCCCGCAGGCTATTTTTGGCGCAAAGTATATTTTTAGACATATGGACCATGGTCTATGAGTTGCAGGATGCTATTTGTGGATGATTGGTCATGTTGGTAAAAATATATGGACCTCTTTTTTTAGACATATGGGCGAAGTCTATTTTTAGACTACCAGGCTAAAAATAGAATAGTGGAATATTATTAACTCTTAATAATATTTGGACTATAAACATTATCTTATTCTCTTGGATCACTTCAATTCGAGCTACAGATGTGGCACATGCAACTTCCAGAAGGAAATATGCTTTTCTTTTGGGTTAGTTGAGCTATTGCATGAAGGACTCCAGTTAGAACTCAAGTGATTGAGTTTTGGTGGAGTTGATTGAGGAGTTGATGGAGTTGTGTTCAGTTTGAGTTAGTTGAACTAGTTGTATTTAGTCTAAATACCAAATACACTAGTGATGATTGGTGTGAATTAATTATTAATTAATTCACTAATTATTAACTCATGAATCAACTAAGGAATACATCAATTAACTCAGTGCATGGACAGTTCAGTGGAGACAAGTGTTAGAGATGAGTGAAAGGGCAAGACAACTGTCAGTTGTGACTATAGTTGTGCATGTGATTTGTACAATCAGTGGATTGAGATTGCCAATGAGGATTGCATAGTGTTACACAAGGGAAATACGAGTTTGGATCAGCCATTCTCATCTATTCTCATGCAGGATTGCGCAATGGAGGCAGGCAAGCAGCAGAGGAGATTTGAACCTATGATTGATTCAGATCTGAGCTAGTTTGTGTGTAATAGGTGGAGATAGTACTTGAGTACTTGTGAGGAGTATTGTAACTATGTATTGTTACATGTTCTCAATCAATATAATATACAGATAGTTGGGGGTTTTCAGCTGTATTCTTTCCCCTTGATATACTGTGTTGATATGTGTGATTGATGCTTCAATGTGCACATGCGATTGTTTCTTAATTCCGCAAAATTGATGATCAACGTAGAGGAGGTTATGTATTATGCATGATTTCGTAAATAGTGTATAATCAGGATAATCTCTGTGAATAAGTCTCATATTATTCAAAATTTCTACAAAAAGTGGATTTGATGTCTTGAGAGTTGATCGTAACACATCAATATGTTTGCACTAGTAGCATTGGAATTGCTAATCCCTTCGAATCTGACATCTCTTCTCTCTCACGATGCAATGAATTGACCCTTACAATGTTTACACCAATCCAAACACAACAGTACTCTATCTAGATGCCTACCAGAGCATGAATGCTCAACTTATATGAGGCCTCCTTCAGAATAATGAAGTCTTGAGGATGGGAGCTATTTTCTCTTTTGGGTTCCTCATACCATACCATCAAGTTTCGTTTGTTGCATTAGTGGTAGTGCTGAGAGTTCTCCTCCTACGTGGCCACCCTATTCTGAAATCCCTGAGAAAGTCAAACCAGATTTTTCATAAGTTTATAAGATCATTGGTAGTGTCTTTGACCCAAGCACAACTGATCACTTGAAGAAGCTTAAAGAAATGGATCCAATTGATCTTCAAATTGTGTTGTTACTCATGAGGAATCTTGTCCAGCCCTGTTTTGAAGAGCATAAATTATTTTATCAGTATATGACATGAAACCTGAGGCTGTTAAACTTGCTATAGAAAATCAAACAGATGAGTGTGTGGCAGTGCCAGGCATTACTGCAAAGTAGCCATCAAATCTTTGGAACAACACGATTGCCCTTCAGCACTTAAGCTTGGTGAACTGTGATGGGGTTAATGATATGAAAGTACAGTCGAATTTCAAGAGTTTGGAGTACTTGAAACTTGATCAGTGCCCATTTGTAAATGATGACGAAGGCAGGTGGTTATGGCAAAAGAGGAACTTGAATGCTATGGAGGATGTGAGGTCAAGGTTTTGAGTTTTAGAAAAAAGATGATGTAGGAGCGGAAGATTATAGAGTCGATTGTCCTGAACTGGTTACCTTAATCACTATACATTGCTTTCGAAGACGTCATCCAATCGATCAGAGGAAACTGACCATGCTTCAGTTGTGTGCTTTATGCATGCATCCATGCAAGCCTGATATGGTCGTGCTGGGAACCTTGAGGATGCAGGGAATTTCATCGAAAAAATGTCATTCAAACCAAATATTGTGATATGGCAAACATTATTTGGTGCTTGCTGAGTCCATGGCCATATGGAAATAGGAAAACACATTGAACAATGTATTCTAGCTCTTTGGGATGTGTAACACCCTTTACCAGGCCTAGAACGCTAGCCAAAACTATTCTGAACAGCGTTCACCAGTTCACATATCGACACTCCAAAAGGATGCTATGACTCCCCAGATCTAGAGGCACGCCTCACTGCCCTCACACAGCTCCAAAATAATCCTCGATCTCCCTCAAACGTCTGACTTAGCATTTGGCATCACACACTGGTCAAGTGGCTTGGATATTTCCACATTTTTGTGGCTCAATGAATAAGACAGTCAAACTGCTCCACTGAAAGAGAGTACATAATGTTTGAATGCACAATTGATTCCACAACAGGCTACAGCTCTGACACCACTTGAAGAAGAATCACAAATCCATATAACCATACGCATAGCAAATTAACACAAAAAATTAAACTAGTGGAAAAAGCAAAGAGCCATCATGTGGTCTCTAATTCTCATGTGATTCACATTATTCAAAAATTTTAATAATACAATAAATACATGAGTAAGTGGTCTTACGATAGTGCTTCTATCTTAGACTCACTTGGTTGAGACAATTTCTCAATTTACACACTAATTTAGGAGAGCTAGTTGGAGAGAATCTCTCATCCAAACTAAATTGTTTAGTTTGAGGAATTACCATGATTTTATTTATTTAATTTAATAATTGGATTTATTATTTATTTTTAAGAGAATGAGGCTAATACTTTTGTATTTAGAGGATATTTTATTTTTATTTTAAGAAGGACACTTGTCAACTCCAAGTTGAGGACGAACATACTAACACATTGCCTTCATACTAGATTGTACAATGAGCTTCTGGACTCAATAAGCTTCCTCACTTAGTTACACACTCTTCAAATATTTTATTTTTCCACTTTTTCTTGTATGTTATTCATTTTATTTTATATGCTTGAAATTTTATTCTTAAGTGTGAAAAAAATATGAGTATCAAAAAAAAATCTCATGGATGGAGTCCTATATATTGTTTATATTTTTTATCTGCATTACAATTTATTGGAGTTATTGTGTCAACTATTGGTTTTAACTTCTGCATGTCATGGAATATGTTAGATGTTCATGACAAAAAAAATATGGTGCATATCGTCCTATATATTGTTTACGTTTTTTATCTGCATTAAAATTTATTGGAGTGACTATGTCGATTATTGGTTTTAACTTCTACATGTCATGGAATATGTCTATTAGATGTTCATGTCAACTTAGTTTAAATACAATTGTTATTGAATTTTATTTAGGAGATTGAATGATAACATTAAAAATAAAATTAAACTAGGGGTAACTAATATAAAGATAGAGGTATATATTCTTATTTAGTTTTAAGGTATAACAAAGGAGTTTATTGGGTTTTATAACATAACAACGTAGCTTCAAGTCTATTGTCTTAACTATTGAGCTTATATCTATTAAACCAGCCTAAATCCGTCTTAACTCTAGATCTATCAAGCATCAAGAAGGATCAAATCTCTCGAGGTGCAAACCTTTCGTCATGTTTTGCACTTACAAAAGAGGTTTGCACCACAATAGATTTGATTCTTCTTGATTTGATAATTAAAATTATTAATTAAAACATTTTGACTTAATTAAATTACATAAAAAGAGAAACAAAAATGGAAATAAAATTTTAAAAAATTATATATAAAATAAAATAAAATTATTAATTTTAATTATTAATAATTAAACTACCTTAGACTCATCTTAATTCTTGATCTACCAAGCAACGAGAGGCTTCAAATTTTTTTTCTCTCTAAGAAAAGTTTACACCTCACTAGATTTAATCTCTTTGAGCTCTTGATAGATACGAAATTAAGATGACTCCAGATAGATACGAAATTTAGGTAAATCTAAACATGCTATAAATTTAATATGATAAAAAGAAATTCAACATTGAAATAATTTCGTAATTATTTTAATTAAATTCAATTAATATATTATAAAATTATATTACAAGAAATATATATATTTTTTTTAATCTATAATTAATAAATATTTGTTCGGGAAAAAATTTCATAAATTTAATACTCAATTTTTATTAATAAAAATAAAAAATAAAAATATTATTTATCATATATAATTTTTTATTATATATACATGTATTAAATCATATACTTATTTTTAAAAAATCTTTAAAAGGCCCAAATAATTATACATTACCAATAATTGCATGGTACATAGTTCGAGGTGATCTGCTTTGGAAATCAATACGAATTAATATTAGCAAAATGGTCGCACTGGTATTGAAATAATTTTAGAAAGTTGTTGCACCGGATATCTTTTATGTCTCGTATACAAAAGTAAAGGACATTGCTATAAGTCAGGCAAGTTCATCTCAGAGTGCATAGCTTTTGTTTTGATTTACAAACACAATTCTGTCATGTTTCGTTTGATGGGTATATTATCTGTCATGTTTCGTTTGATGGGTATATTATTTTAAAATTTGTGTATTATGGATAACAATTACTTTAATTTTTCAAACTTTTAAATTCATAAATATTTTTAAAATATTTTATATATTATATAAGAAAATTTTTATATTTATATAGAAGAAAATTTAAATAAAATGATAGAAAACAATTAAAATTTACCCATATTTTTAATATATCTATACATTATATTAAGAAAATTTCAAATAAAATTATAGAAAACATTTAAAATTTACCCATATTTTTATATATTTATACAATATACATATATATAAGAAAATTCAAACAAAATCGTAGAAAACCAATGAAGTTATTGATTGAGAAGAAGGCTTTAAGATGAGATTTCAAAATAAGCGTAGACTCATCTATAGTAGATTTTGGGCTTACTAGAAAAAACTCATTTTGGTCTTCAATCACAGCACTTCCTACATTATACACAATTAAACTTAAATTATAATCATATATGCCTAAAACCTAATGGTTGAGATTCACATGACATGCCCACACCTATGGGCCATTGGTATTATATATAAAACAAATAACTTATCTTGTTTATGTAGGGGAAGTAGTTCTTTAGTTAGTTTTTTTTTTTTTTTTTTTTTTTTTTTTTAGTTTTACGTAGTTTCTTTAGTGTTGGCACATTGTCTCCCTTTTTATAGAATGGTTTATTTACTAGTTTGATTAGAAAACAATTATATTTGTTGGTTGGATACGGAAATGTCAAATGTGTGGTGAGCAAGGCTACTCAATTCTAAATGCAATTAGGTTTTTTTCCTTTTATGTGTTTGTCAGTTCTATTAATCTTCCTTGTCAAAGGAATATGAATTTCTTCAAAATTCATTCCTACATATTATTATTACTTGAAATTATAGAATCCTCCCAAATTCTTATTTAGAAGTGACATCAAACTTGTATTATTGAGACTAGAAGCTCATTCTACAGTCAAGTATGATGTGTAACACTTTGTACATCATCAAAGTAGAAATTTTACTCATCTCAACCAAAATTAAAAGTTTAAAAAATAAAAATAAAAAATCAAATAAATCAAATAACTATATAAAACATTTTAATAAAGTAAGCTCATAAAAAAATTGCACCTAAAGAAATTGGATCCTTCTAGGCTCAAGTTAGATCGTATGTAAAATGGATCTATGCTGGTTATTTATAAAGTCCTCTTAAATCCAACTCATCAAATTGAAAGCTAAAATCAATTGTTCCTCTTCAAAATACATTCTAGTTAATGGGTTTAACCAAGGTACTTGAAAATTTATCAAAAATAGTTTAATGTAATTTGTAAACTTTTGAAATTATGTAAATAATGACCATATATAATCGCATCAAATCATTATGGTTAAATATGCTTAATCTTTTTTAAAGTAATTAAATTCAAATTTCTAAAATCCATAATCCATATTTTATCTGTTCATAAATCTTTCAAAAACAATAAAAAAAAAATGCAGACAGTTTTCGAACACAAGAAAATCAAATAAACTTTAGATTAAATAATATAAAAATATGCATTTATATATGAGAAAATTTTGCCACGCTGTTTTTGAACAATTCATAGTAAAAACAAGATAAAGAATCAGGTAAACATCAGATCAAAATAATATAAAAATATGCATTTATATATTACTTAGTTAAATTTTATTTTAGGGCTAAAATGAAACTAAAACATTAATTGAGACAAAAACACAAAAACTTCATTTTAACAAAAACGTTTTACATAAAAACTTAACAGTGAACTAGTACAAAATGTTCACATAAAATATAGTTATGCGCTCCTTTAGGAATGGTTCAGATAGTTCAACAAAAATACATAAAAACTTAACAGTGAACTAGCACAAAATGTTCACATAAAATATAGTTATGCGCTCCTTTGGGAATGGTTCAGATAGTTCAAGTACTCGCGGACTCCAGATCCCAGAACGTTCGAGCAGAGTAACAATGATTCAAAACCCTTCCTCACGCTCCAACAGAGTAACAATAATTCAAAACCCTTCCTGACGCCTGGGAGGATTTCTGTAAGAATTGTTGGAGGGGTCGGTGGTCATAGGATACTGCAAGGCCGATGCAGAAACCGTTGGAACGCTGGAAGTTGTGTTTCTGTAATATGATCGGTTGGAGGGCACGGTGGGCATAGGATTATGATGCTGCAAGGCCGGTGCCGAAACTGCAGGAATGAGCCTTTCTCTGGGCAAAGAAAGAGCAGTAGTAGAAGCAAGTTGTTGCAATGAAACGTTAGGGAGTAACATTGCTAGACTCTGCTGGATAGAAGGCAGCGAAGAGAGACCGGGACTCTGCAACAGTTGAGCATAGAGATGAAAACCTGGAAACTGCTGCGAGATTAAGTCGATATTGTAGGGAAAGTCCGTGATTGGATTCGAAGGCCCGACTGCACTAAAATGTTGAGACTGTTTAGTAATTAAACCAAACATTAAATTACTGCATGAAAGTAAAATTACAACAATTTGATAAAGTAGAAACCCACGTGACAGTTAAATAGATGTATAAAGCAAATTCACAACTCATTCTAAGACATTCACCTTGCGCTGCAGTAGGAACATGTTCGCTACTGTATGTTGCCATTGCAGAGTCAGAGACAACCGCTCCCTGCGGAAACCCCATCTCCGCCTCAGCTTTGTTTGTATCTCCCTGCACTCCTATTGAACCACCATAGGCGCTGCCGGGAACCACCACATTCACATGCTACTGCGGATCGGCGGGAGACGGAGATGTGGTGGTGGGAACCAGCACCTTCCTAGGTCTGCCCCTCCGTCTCTTCTGCTGCGGAACCACCACAGGAGAGGGAGATGGAGATCCCGTGGTGGGAAACACCACCTTGCTAGGTCTACCCCTACGTCTTTTCTGCTGCGGGCCAGCGGGAGATACTGTGGTGGGATGCTGCTGCCCTGGGCCAACTGGGGTGTATGTTGTTGGCATTGCATGAGAGTCAGAGACAACCGATCCTTGTGGAAACTCCATCTCTACCTCAGCTTTGTTTGTGTGATCACCACCACTGGCGCTGCTGGGAACAACCACATTCTGCTGCGGACCCGCGAGAGATGGAGATGTGGTGATGGGAACAAGCACCTTTCTAGGTCTTCCCCTCCGTCTCTTCTGCTGCGGAACCACCACGGGAAATGGAGATCCCGTCACCACCTTCCTAGGTCTGCCCCTACGTCTCTTCTGCAGCGGGCCGGCAGGAGATCCTGTGGTGGGATGCTACCATGGGCCAACTGGAGATCCTGTGGTGGGGTGCTGCCATGGGCCAGAAGACGCCATGTTGCAGAAAATGCTATATATCGACAGCTATGGCTGTTGGGACTCTCACACAAACTAAGAAAGCAACCAACTGAAAATTTGCAAATTATCTTTGTAGGCAATCTAAATAACGATAGCAACAGCGATAGGTGTGTTAAGTTTGACGAGTTCTTTTTTTTAATATATTGTAATTAATTTATT